>JAMKCH010018348.1:0-23047 GCA_023653785.1 Ophioderma brevispina
TGCAGTAGAATCGACGACGTTATCATCAATAACTTTAAAAATCATAGACACTAGAAACCCAATACCGCCCACCACCTTAGATGATATATTTTTGCCCAAACCACTTATAGCCATCAATATTTAAGTCATCAGCGTGTTTTAGAAATGTTTCAGCAAACACCAAAGGAACCTGACGTTTTCCGCTACAAAATCATTTATGGTCATATATTTTGTGTTTGATTCGTATTGACATTATTAAAGCGGGACAATAAATTGTGTTTGGTTTCCACCAAAATTGGAAAAAAAAGGGGGTTTTGGGGGCCCCAAAGTGGGGGGGAACTTCTCACACTTTTCCCTTTCTCCCCCTTCTTCGTCTTTTACGGGTAATTACTACTCTTATTAACATGTTAACATTAAAAGACCATATTATTATGATGTTTAACACTATTAGCTTACCACAATGAATACCAGGTTCGTCACAGACCAGTACTAGTAATAGGGGGGCACGTGACGACTTTTTCAAAACAACGAGTGGATTTCTAGGCCATTTTGGTTGTGAAAACAAATCCGAAGCTTTTTCGCCTAAGATGAATTTTTAGGTTGGTAAAATGAACTTTTAAGTTTGGATGAAGTCAAGGGACGAGTTGGTGGTTAAATTATTCAATTGCCAAAATCTGAACCAAAACAAACCATTGATCAGTATATTACTAGCACCTAAGCATAGGTATATGCTCTAAATATAAAAACCTGTTTTCCAAAGTAATCAAGTTCACGATGGCTAAAATAAAGAAAAATGTTCTTCACCTGGCAGAGGGAGTAGAGTTCTACTCCATAAGCTGCAAATCCTTTACACATGGTCTGAATTATCATAGCCATGAAAAAAAACTCTTTACTTACAAGAAGTGCCTTCCTACGTCTTTTGTCTCAGTAATAATAGCATCACAGTTGGAATAAAAACACACTGGCATGGCATTGGCATGGCACTGGATGTTTGTAACGGGTTGTACAGGCTTGACCTTACAACAATACATGCCCTTTCATAGCACATCGTACAAGTCTCTGGCAAATAGTCTGTTGATTAGGTTAATATAGCATCCTTGTTGGATTGAAAAAACACTCCAGTACAATTGGCAGGTATGACATGGTATATAAAAGCTTGACATTACAACAATACACGTCTCTTCAAAATCCAGTAACCCATAAGATCTGGGTTAATGTTTTGGTTATTCTGTGTTGCCTTGCCTTAATTGAAATGAAATTTTGTAAAAAATCGTTTTTCTTGCCATTGAAAAGAATGGACTTTGTTTAATTTTTCTTGAAAAAGGGTTTAGCTGTGATTATAATGCACCTTTTGAGGAATTTCTAGCAAATCAAGGACTAAGATAGTCGTTTTTTTATTTTTCTGAAATAGGAAAAATATTGATTTCATGTACAAAATGTAAAAGTCAGTGACCGCCTCCTAAAAAATTCATCTTAGGCCAAAAAGCTTTCCTGATTTGTGTTAGCAACCAAAATGGCCTAAGAATCCACTCGTTTTGAAAGGAAATTAGAAAAAAAATATTCCCATTGTGCCCAACCCCTACTAGTAACATTATCATTAACTTAGCTAGTGCATTCGTCAAGTAATAGATTAAAAACACATTTGATGAATTAAAGTCAGTACCAACACTTTTGCCGCCGCATTCAAGTTCAGTATCTCTGGCTTTATAACCAGATGCGGCATAAACAACTTCTTTCCTAAAACCTATTGGCACAAAGTTTGAGTTTGCTTATGTCCATATCCTCACATGAATAACACGAGCAGGTGTCAAACTTACAGTCACGCTTCTGATGATTTTGCTCTCCGCAGAAGTAACACCCTCGGCCTCGTTTCATGTTCCTGGGACCGCGGAGACGACGATTTTGGCGGTGAGTGTGTTGTTGGTCCCCGCGTGCTGCTCGGGGAAAACTCTATGGGTGGTGTTTCACGGTGTTGCAATGCGGGGTCGAGTTTTGATGACTTGTGGTCAGGTCTTGGTGAGTAGCGGGGGATGCCGCTGACGTGATAATGGTGTGGATTCGTAAATGTTCATCATAATCGCCTAGTAATGGACTTGAGAGATGTAGGCCGCTACCGTTCAGGGCATTATCGTCGATCTGCTTATCCTTCGCAAGAATGTGTCATTGTCCACTAATAGGCAGTTTGATGTTGCTGACGCGTCTCCTTAAGCTTTAGGTTTAGGTCCTCCACTCTGTCGTGGTTTTCCTTCTATCTAATCGTGGACAGATTGTAGGATAATTTGGTAGCTTCCGGAGTTTTTGCTGTTAAGTCCGTCATAATGTCAGTGTACGTTTTTGATGCCAGATTTTACCTCCGCGTCAGTTGTACAGTTGTTAGTACCTGCGTGGATGATGACAGGCGTAAACTTCGGGAGATAGAGATCTAGAGATCCTTTGATATCCTCAACTTTGGCCCCGCGTATACATTCATGACGTATTCTGGAGACCCTTCTCGTCGAGGTCTGAAGTATAGAGTCACCAATGATTAGGGTTTCTTCTCCTCTCCTCTTGAACATTCGGTACACTGTTAGAGTCCGTTTCAGAGTCAGAATTTTGAGCTGATGTCTTTGCCGTTACTTGGTTCTAACAGAGCGCTAGTCAAACCGGGCTTGTTGGTCTACGGTAGCTCTTAACGATTCATTCTCCTTTTTTGAGATATTTATAGTCCTCATCTTGCTTGGCAACCTTGATCTGTAAGTCTTTAACCGACCGCGAAATGTTCTTACAGGTATGACAAAACCACGCTGGTCTTCGGCCGACAGTTAGGACAACCCCGACACACTGGTGATGAAATTCCGCTGGACACAGGTTACACGATATAGGTTTACTCCTTGCCGAATCCGAGATTGGCAATGTGCTTCGTGCATGCAACACGCTGAGTTGACGTGGCGGTTTGAGCCTTGCTACACGGGTGATGCGCCCTGAAGCAAACGTTCAGCAAAAGAAGGCAGGAGAAATGGTGTCTCCCGTGACAACATGATACCCGCGTTTTACACATTTAACCAGATCATTGGTGATTCGACAAACGGAATTAGCAAGGACTGTTGGTCATGTCCCATAGGTAGTAGAGACGCGGAGAGTTCCTGGATGAGTTTCTTGTAGTTTCCAAGTCATATGCGTTGAGTTGATCAAGATTCATAATCGCCGATAGATTTTTCGTGCGTTATCTTGATGACTTTGGCAGCTTCCTCGATTTTCATATCTGAATCTTTCGTTGTCTGGCGGAAGCGTGAGATAGGTTGCGTTCCCGTTTCCTTACTGCTTACAGAAAATAAACTCACACTGACGACTCTTTACGTCCTTACTAACTTTCTGGCAATCGTGACACTTGTACCATGGTTATATAGGGAATCTATGTTCAAAATACAAGGATAGAAAATGACCGACCTGAAGTATAACAAAATGGTAGTATACAAATTAAACGCTATGAAGTTCCGGGTGAAGGATTACCGGAGCTCAATGACACAAAGTCCGCTCATCACGACCGCCTCCCTGTACCACACAAAAGCAGCAGGAGGTGATAATCAAGGAGTGCAAGGTTTTGGGGTGTATAATAACTTATATAATAGGGCTGTGTTGATATTAGAGTGTATCGGTGCGAATGGCTAAAGAGCGCATAGCTCTGTAACCATGGCGCGTATGTTAAGGTGGATTTATGTTTGATAGAGATTATTTTGCAGGGGAAGTTTCTGGAGTTTGAGTTATGCACAGGTAATTTAACCAGAAGGCATGATTGATGTGACTTCATATTTTTGTTCTTAATTTATTCAGGAAAATAGTCCTAAGATCTTTTGAACAAAGGTTTAAGAGATGATTTTTAATGGCACACGGGACCGAACTGCCATAGTAAATGCATGTAGCTTTTCAAAATTAACCGTTTGGAAATCCCCAATGGCCCCAAACAGGACAGAATAGTGTCCTACCCTACATGTACAGAACCACATTGTATAGTCTCAAATCTTGATCGATTACCCTGTGACAACAGAGATACAGAATGCTTGTGCGTGCGTTTTGTAGTTATAAACGGTAACGATATGAATAGGTTGGTGTCAAGTGTCAGGTACCAGGTCACGTGTAAGGTATCAGATAAGTTTGCTTTCGGGGGCGACCGATATAATAATACGACTATGTAAATCAGGTCTGTACAGACCTTCTGCCAAAAGTGCTATTATTTTTTTCCAAAAGGACACCGTGTGTATGTCTAAAACGTACAAAATTTTACCTTTTCCCTACTTGTTCACAAACCGAAGTTAGATGACGATAATCGGTTGTTTTTCCAATGTAGGGATACGTACGTCATTTTACCTGAATGGGTCCCAGAAGCAAAATATAAACAATCAATGCTCGTGACGTCATGAAAATCTTTATTTTTTCCAACAAATTTGGCTGTTATTCCATAATAAAATTCCTTTTTTACGATTCAACTCTGTGAATTGTTCTTTAATCATTAAATTCAATTGTTCCCGCATGAATGTGAAAAAGATGGGTTCATAAGTTACAAAACTGAACACATAGTCCGCCGGCTAAATACCTTACGTGGACTGAATGGCAGAGGATCCCGTGTTAGTTCTAGCAGGATTAATAAAGCAACTTGCGCGCGGCTGCGGGGGGTTATGCGTCGAGCAGTTAAGATCGACAAGGACTAACAGTTCTACATACTGTCTAGCTGCCAGTTCTCTGAATGTTAAAACGCTGGGTAAAGATTCGAATTAAATTTCGATGAAAACCTAAACAGTCGACTTATTGAAGTCCAAGGCAAATGATTTCCCATGCACCTGGGCTAGATACTTTCCGGAAGGCAAGCTTTTAAGCCGACCGAGGTGTGAACACGAATTGGGTTCCACTCATAACCGGGAGACAGTAGTCATACCGAGTATAGACAAGAATTTTGGGTCTATACTCTTTATAATAAATAATTAAGCATGGGTAGGGGGTAGGGATGCTATCCCAAACTTAGCAGTGCAATTGATGAAGGACCCTGCTAAGTCCAGAAACGATCGTTTTGCTAGATGCATGTGGCACACCAAATTTCAGTAGAAATATGGCGAACCCTTTGAGGGGTTCGCGTAGATATTTTCTTTGGTTTACTAGGCATATTTAATTAGATTAGATTAAGTGGATGATGCTACTATGTATAAGTTCCAAGTTCGGAACATTTTTAATGGCAAGTTCGGCGGCGAATTCCTCGGGATAGTGTAATTCACGGTGTAAACGTAACGTGTGCTTAGCTTAAGCATCGTAAGTTTGAACAGTTATGACCAGGTAATGCATGATGATAGGTTATACTTTTAAGGGGGATAGCTTTCAATACGTGAACGGGATTATATTAACTACATAGCCGCTACTAGAAGTACAGGAGGTTAATAGTAGTACTAGAAGTCGAACGGATTGATCATAAATAAGGGGTTTAAGCCAGATAACAGTTGTATGATCCAAGGGAGCGAGTTTCAAGATGGAAACGCCTATATATATGCAGACGTTGCGTTCTAATTAAAAGTATTTGCGCGAGCACGATGTTAAAAACATGGCCTTATTTGTGCATACTTAGCAAATACAGATAATGGAAGCACGGTACAATTGGCAGGATACATGAGAGCGAGTTCATATTGGAAATGCTTCTCGTGATTGAATTAGCGTTAACGAATTTAGTCTAACAAACGTGAGCACGAGGTTGTGATAACATGCCCCTACTTGTTTTCTAAGGCTGTATGATAATAGTTTGACTAAGGATCAAACCAAATAAACCTAATATGCAAAGATAATACATATGCAAAAGCATGATCCATCGGAGTGAGTTTAGAGATAGAAACAAGATTGTGTTAATTAAGAGGTTGAGTTAGTTTGATTTTGGCATTAATAACATTTTTTTCCCCTCGAAGATGGTATTCAGACTAGTGCCGGTTCAGTTCAGGCCCGTCTTTTCTCAGAAAATTATGTAGCACACGCCATGCAGAGGCCACCTTTACTTTGTTTGGAAGCAAAAAATTAGTTCTTTGTAAATGGTTAAAAAGACTCAAAATGACTCAAAAATGGAACTCCCCATAACTTCAATAAAAGTAAAGTCTATATCGCACACAAGCACACACCACCCAGTGGCAAAATTTTATCTCAGCGGCCCAATACGTACAAATCCCATATATAGGTGTATAAGATAGGGATGATCGAAATAAAACCTAAGTCTAGTGGAAAGACTGAAAAATGTTTTTTTTGGGAATTTCGACCAAAAATGGCTCAAATGAGTTCTGGGTCAAATAAAGTAATTCTATAGCCACACGCATGCAAAGAGTAACCTTTACTTTGTTTGAAAAACAACAGAGCCCAATACGTAACAAAATTCTGTTCTTGTAATTTGTTATAGGAAGAATCAAAACTGATCAAAATGAAAACTCATGATCAATATAAAGCAATGCTATATCGCATACAAGCCACACACCACCCATGTGGCAAAATTTTATCTAAGCGGCCCAATACGAACAATCCCGTATATAGTGTTATAAGTTAGGGATGGTCGAAAGAACCCAAGGTCCTGAGAAGAAGTACTGAAAATATTTTTCCGGAATGAATCAAAATGACTCAACAATGAGTTTCTGGGTCAATATAGTAATTCTATAGCACACGCGTGCAGATGTACTTTACTTTCTTTGAAAACAACCAGACACAATACGTTAACAAAAATTATGTTCTGTAATTTGTTTCTAAAAAAGATAAAAATTACTCAAATGGAGTTTCTGGGTCAATATAAAGTAATCTATACCACACACATGCAGATGCCACCTATACTTTGCTTAAAAACAAATCAGAGGCCCATACGTAACAAAAACGTGGCCCAGAATTTATCTCAGCGGCCCAACACGTAACACCCGTATAAAGTATGTAAGTATGAGCAAAAAACAAGTCCATTACACAATATTTACTAATTTCATCACCACAGAGGGAGGGCGTATGAAAAATTTAATTACATACACTATATTAGATTCTAATTGCATTTTTAGTTTTGGAACGTATTGAGCATGGAATATGTTTTTTTGCCACTTTTTGTTCTAAGTTGAAGAAAGTTTGAACCAATAAGTATCAAATTGTTAAGTATTGGGCTTTTGTTACGTATTGGGGCTCTACCCATAAGTGCAGTTCTGCCAGTAAACCTACGACACTCTTACGTTAGCAATAACTAAGCCGGTTAAGGTCATTCCATTCATTGATTGGATTAAAATGGGCTCTGTCTGGGTGCAAAAGTCTGGGACACGTTTGCGAATGTTCCCATGTGCCTATTATCATGAATGATTTTTATTGTGTGGTATCTATAGAACTGTAACAAGTATTAAAATACTCGGACATGGTTCGCTTGAGTGGCGATCATAACTTGGTCTGATTCGTTAATTGTTCGTCAATTAGTTTTATTTGCTTCATGTAGCTCCCGTGCTTCACTTTTTCATCACGCGTTATAATTAATTAGTGTAGTATATAAATGTTTTAATGATAGTAAAAAACATCTATTTCAGTTAGTGGTATCTCTGCGAGTGAAGCTCGTTATTTTCATTTTTGTGACCAATTTAGATGTAATCCTTACTCTATTTGTTAGTTTCTTTTTTAAATCGGAATTCGAGAGGTCCTTTTTAATTAAAAGTATAATTTAAAAACTCAATATCGTGGTTTAACATTAAATGCAGTAACATAACTTTTTAAAATTAATACTGCAAGATGCAAATAAAATCTAACACTTGCTTGCACATGCTCAGGTATGGTAAAGGTCGTTCTCAATAAATAGAACAGAGGCCTATAATTATATATATATATATATATATAATATATATATATATATATATATATATATTATATATATATAGATAAGTAAAATATAGATAGATATATTAATATATAAATATTATATGGGATTGGGGTCAGGGCTTTACTTAACGGGTCATTGAGGTCATTGATTCACCTCATTTGTGGATTGCATTTAGCACTGTGCTGCACTGATGAGAAACACAAAGTCGAAACGTACTTGTCTGCAGATGAGTATATAGTATATATATATATATTATAATATATATTATATATATAGCTATATATATATCTATATATATATATATGATATTATATATATATATATCACGTCGTGTGAACAGGTGTGAAAGGGGAGGGTCGGCAGGAACCACAGTCCGGGCTCCATAGACGAAACGGAATAAAGGTGAAAACTAATGTTACGCGAAGAGTTCAACTGAATCGATTGGCCTAGGTCACCATGGTTTCCGGGACGGTTGAGACGGCGGACCCATATCTCCTGCCACACCGGCGTTAACGATATGGTTCTTGAAATATGGATCAAGTATAATAATTTTTAATGCGTACCTGGTGTCACCCTGATCTATGCAGATTTTTTGGAGCAATAAAATATACTTGTTAGAGGGTAAAGTTTGTTCATGAACCTACGTAAATATTTATGTTACTTTTAGCAAAAACATGTTCCTGTAGGGTTGTACTTTGTCTGGCTGTAAACCTTGATGCTACAAGTTGCTAGCCAACCCCTTTCTCTAACAGCTATTCATCACTCATCACTCACGTAGACCTTGATGACATCTCGGCTTATATCAAAAGGACACAATAGGGTTTAGGCCTATTAGTTTTCGTCCTCATTAGATAACAACATTTTTACTTAAGTTTTCAGAATTAAACTGCTGTAACTCACTTCCTATCAACTTGGGGGAAGGGTGATCACTCAACTTTGGAAGTACGGTGATGTGTCTGAAAACTCGGAGGCTTTGGAGCCTGCCCCTAAAAATGTAGGTTAAATACCAAAGGGTCATCTTTTTTATTTTAAAAAATATGATTTTGAAATTGGTGAGAAACATTCGACAAGAGATTATAGAACACACAACACATACTACACACACATACACCCGACCACATACACCCTCCCCCCCCACCACCACACCCACCAAAACCAAACACAAGTGACCCCGGGTGGAATGGTTGGACATAATCTCCTACAATCATCTCCCAGCCTCACATCCCCTTTTCCAATAAAGCACGATACTAGCTCGTCCATAATGTCCCTGATAGCAACTTGTATTGTTATCATGCTAAGGGTCTACTTCAACTCTGAGTAGACGTAGCAATTCGCGTAACTTCGCGTAAGTTGACTGTCAGGAACGCCTGCACAGTCGTGGAAAAAGCGTACGTGCTAGGAAAGACAGACGTAGATTTTTCGTAAGTTGTTTGAAGAAAATCTTAAGTACATACTAAGTTTCGGGAACGCAGTAAATTCGTAAGGGTGAACTTTACGCAAAAGTTGCGATAGAAAGACCCTACGACTGTCGTACGACCACTTTCGGGAACGGACCCCAGATTATTTGCATAAATAGGAATGTTACACGCAGGTGCGAAGTGCCGTCGGTTACTAGCAGGAGTCGGTGACTAGCAGTAGAGTCGATTTACGCATGCGTGAAACCTTGTACAGCATCTACAGTGTAGGTTTGTATGGGTTAATGAGTTCCCTCTCTTGCGGACACCTAGAAAAACATCACTTACTCAATTTTGTTTTTCAAATGTTTAAAATGTAACCTGGTCTTTCCGGAAAGGGGGGGGGGGGGGGTATCATCCTCTGGTGAAGTTTCTTTCGGTGCGCTCAAAATGCCAAAAGCGTTAGAAAGGCCATTATTTTCTCATCCTTTCCAGTCTTTTTAGCGAAAAGAATGTGAGGTTAGCACTTCAACGGGGTTAGAGTATGCCGTCAACGTAGAAAGGTATAGGGTGGTTGCCACTCAAGACAAAAATATGGGCCCGTTTTAAAGTATTTTGCACAATATGGCTCTTTATTGTTTGTAAAACTAGTCCAATTGCCATATAAAATGGGAAAATATCGTGTGATACAGGAGAGTTGTTCAATTATTAATGAGCCATATCAAATGAGCATATCAAAGAGTCAAGATATTCATCATGGGAGAGAACGGTAGTATTGAGCGAACGGACGTGCACATCTGTACACAACGCGTCTGATATTGAAAAGGTTTAGTTTCAATAATAGAAATTCTAAGATCTTACTTCTTTCGTCTTTACTGCGCTGCTCTGACCTCCACTTGGCTGCCAATACTCGACTTGCGAAAAGGATGACGTCGCGTGACCGCCAGATCCCCAGATTGGACTCCGCTAGACTTCGCCCTTTGGGGAAATTAAGCAATATTAGCACATTTTTTGGAAAAGCGCCTCAATTTTTCTAAATTTTGAGATTCTTACACGGTTACATTGGTAACGGGCTAGTAAACTATACCTGTGAATGGTTAAGCTCGAAAATGTCTATGTGTCACAAACGAAGGAATTTGGAATTAGAAAATAATTATATCGGGATCCCGATAATAATCAACGTCTGTGGAGGAAACGGCCTTCCAATGTGAAATAGCCGGGAAATAGCGCCATGTACATATCTACGCTCATCCATGTTGATTCAGGAAAGTCAAGTTAGAGGTTATTTTCTTGAGGTGGGACTATTTCATCATGGACGGACATAAACGTAGCATTTCAAGCTCCGCCGCTAATTTCAATCTGGGATCCCAATTTTAATTACAAAATCGCTTATTTTATGATAGGCTAAATACGCATTTTTTAGCATTCTCGTTTGCAGGTATAGTTTCGTAGACAATTACCAATATAACTCTGCATGCCAAAATATCAAATTTTGAAAATTGGGGGCGCTCTTCAAAAAATGAGCTAATATTGCTTTATAGAGTGAAGTGTATGCACAGGGACCACCAGCAAACTTACCAGAACTTCGCAACAGAATAGCCGCTGTCTTTGCCTTTCTGTCTCAGAGGCAGACAAGTGGAGGGCAGAACAGCGCAGTAAAGAAAAATGAGATCTTGGAATTTCTTTTTCTTGCAACAAAGGTCAGCTCTGATATTGAAACTAACCTTTTCAATATCAGAACTGACCTTTGTCGCAAGAACAAAAGAAGCCATAAAGAAAAGAATGTGCTTGGAGAATGTGTATTGTCTAAAGACAACTAAAAGAGTAACAATCCGTGGATAAAATGAAAAAGTGGTACAAATTTTCAGTCGGCCATAACTCAGTCAATATGACGGTGTTCTTTTGGAAATATTTTTTCACTGAAATGCACTTTTCAGAAGTGTATTGATTTGCATGGTTTACTTTTTTCTCTTCGTGAAAGAGAGGGCGCTTTGATGGTTCTCTTTTTTGGGGGACACCGGGTATGTAATGAAATGAAGAATTTGAACGATATTTGAAGCAAAACGGAACATTCTAAATATTTACCTAGAGTATTACGTTATATCTAGTCATAGGTAGGATAAACTATACCTTTTGTAATCAATGGAACATAACATGTTGACATACTGCTGGACTAATAAGGTTACGTTTTCCGTGAGAGTACCGTTTCGACTGTACGTAGTCATACCTATTTACGAAAGTTTACGCTTAAAACGGTAGATTCAAAATGATTTAATGACTCGTCCATGCAGAACGGTCAAACCACTTTGTTGATATGATGCGCACTTTTTAATTAAGAGTAAAATCATTTAGTGATTGTACCTTTAATGCTCGGTCACTAACAAAATGCCCAAATATGCATTGTCGGCGTTGTACTGACACATTATAATTGAGCAAAATTGAGAAGAAAGGGGTATTCTTGGTATTCCTTCAAGCTGAAAGATTGTGTTTCGGTCGTTCTTTTAATTTATAAAAAACAGGTAAATTAACGACTCTTTTCAAGGACACATGTTATTACGTCTAAGATACCACCTTTTGTCATAAATTTTAGATTAAAGCAAGCCCCATGTAACAAAAATAATGAAGTTATTTTTTTTCACAAAATATCACGCTGTTATTAGGACAATTTTCTAATGAAATTTATCCACACAGCAGTGTAATAGCGTTAGCTTTAATGAAATTTTAATGACGTATTTTGATCAAATTATTTGTTGCATGGGTTCAGTTTTATTAGACTACAGTTGTTGACCAACCAACTGATTGAAAATATTACAAAAACACGATTTAAATTTACTGAATTTTATATTGGCATCAACATTGTGTTAACTTTAACACCAGTTCTGGTGCCAATACCAAGTATCAAAATACCAAAGACAACATTAAAGGCTGACTCAGAGATTTCAAAATAGTATTTTTGTGTACTAATTACAAATAGTCAACTAGAACTAAAGCTAGTCACCTAAAATGCTCCATTCCCAAGTTTTAGATGAATCGGATGTTTTCGTTTTGATGCAGTAAATGTTTATGTATAGCATAACAGTACCATATGATACTGTGCATAACAAAAGTTATGGATCAGGAAATTTAAAACAAAGTTGTGATTTTCTATACGAAGGACATCGATTTCAGCTTAGCTATATCACACATTGATTAGTATGTGGATAAGCATCATATATATTTAAAAACACGATTTGTCCGCTCCATGATTTTTGAAAAGTGGCAAAAAATGGCATTTAGGGATTGAAGGGATATACCTAACGTCCCTAGATAAAATTCTGACGATCACCGCAAAAAAGGAGCTAGCGCTATCTTTTTTGCTAGATCTAGGGCAACTTCCCCCAAACAAGCTCAAGGGTCAACTCCGTGATTTTTTTCAAAAGTACAGTTTAAGTACAGTTAAGGAACGTTAGGGATATAGGGATATCAATCATAAAAACATTACCCTCCCAGCTTAAGGTTTAAATATTGCATTATGTTGAACTACACACACACTGTGATTACAACATGCCGAAACACACATTATACTCCTTATTACTTTTCACGAAAAACATCATACTCACAAAGGACATCGCCGGATAAGGAATGAAGGGCGACCTCTATAGTTTCCATGATTACGGATGAGACGTGAAACATTCAGGGGGCATTATAAAGGGACATGCTCAAATTTACCTTTTCGTGGTTTTCAAAAAGTTTCACTTTACATAAATTCTCTAAAAGCCGCTTTTATTTAAAATTATATACAGGCTTCAATGGGTAATTGAAATTTCCAAAAATGAACACCCGCCCACACAAAGAACACAAGCCGCTTTGCAAGGATGTGCGTTATATTAATTAGCAACATATATGTGAGTGTCATTCTGGTACTGGTGGGGAAAACCCCATTTTTGCATTTTTGTTTTATGGGGGGCTGAAACACTAAATGGAATTGCCAAAAACAACAACAACAACCTATTACATATACATTATATGAGGTAAGGTAGGGTAATCCACCAAGGGCCCAGTTCAGTAGCCTGGATGGGCACATTTTAGCAACCGCTGACCATGCAGGTTCTGGGTACCATAAATCATACTAAAATGCAGGGGTGTATTTGCTCATATACTGGAGAATGCAAAGGTATGGAACTGCGCCATGTGAATTGAGATTTTAATAGTAGAGTGAGAGTTAAACTTGCGCAAGATATAAATAGGCCCGTAAATTGGGGCATTACGATGCGGGCCATTGTGTGGCATAATAGAGTTTGCTTGTTGTGACGACGGTTATATATCCAAAAATCGCAGCATCCCATTGCCCACATCAGCATAACTGATATTGGGGGGTATTGTATAAAGGGCTGCCTCGTGTGCCTCTTTGTAGCTTATGAAGGACAAAACGTATATCTAGGTATCATTTACAAGCTCCATAACAAAGGGCAGCTATGCAACATCTTCCCTGTTTCTTCTTTAAATCGTAACGGGTCATTGAAATGGAGGCCATGCTCTAAGCTTTGCTTTTTCCAAGAGAGCATGCCCCTGAAATGTTCTCAGACTTTTCTCATTTGTTCTTTCTTGATACAAGGGGTATTTTTGAGATAAAAACACATGTATACATGAGGAATAAGTTTTAAAACCCAAGTCAAAATTGATGAAAGCTTAATATGGATGGTTTATAGAGGGGGGCTTCCTTCATTTCATTAATCCGGCGATGTCCTTTATTTCAATTGTAACCCTCGGTTCCTGACTAGCATAAGCTTTGAATTTCTAGTTGTTTTTCTGTAACAGGTGTTCCCCCATCCCAAAGTGCGAAAATCGTTCATTTAATTACCATTTTCCCCTCAAAAAGAGTTGGCGAACAATGACTTGTCGATTGCCCTCCAGAAGGGTTACAGACACAGCCAATTAACGTCATAAATGGTTCAGAATAGTCCGTTAGGGGTTTACTCTAAATGTTTACGGAGAAAATGGGAGTGCTTGAGATAACGTCTATGGCAAGCCATGATGGTCATAACGTATTGCTGCACGCGTTGCGAGACAGTAGCAACGCGTGTGTCTGCGTGGGTCAATTAAATGACGAATTTCTGTGACGTATTTCAAAAATGAGACCCATAAAACGCGTTGCAAAGTATCTACTAGCAACGCTTTTGTGGAAACAACTCACAAAAAACGCGTTGCAACCTTCACAACGCGTTGCGAGCTTCACAACGCGTTAAGAAGGTTCACAAGCCATAGGGGTCATCACGTGTTTGCCAGCACGCGGTTGTAGAGAGAGACAGTAGCAACGCGTTGCGACATCTCGTCAACGCGTTGCGGCCTCGGCCAATCAAAATCATAAATTTCTGTGACGTATTTCAAAAAATAGATCCACCAACGCGTTGCAGCAGTACGTTACGACCCTTATGGCCTCACAACGCGTTTTGCAGCCTTCACAACGCGTGCGAGCCTTCACAACGCGTTGTAAACTTCAAAACGCGTGGTGAAGGCAATAAGGGGTCAAAAGTATTGCCTCCCGGGCAACGCGTTGTGAAGGTTTGCCACGCGTGGTGAAGGCCCGCAACTCGTTGTGAGATTAGATTTTGAAATACGTCACAGAAATTATGATTTGGCCTAAAACGTCAAAGCCAATGGAAAAAATGGGGAAACTTCTGAGATATCGACAATTCAATTTGAATGATTAATCAGGTGGTTTGCAACTCATGTCGGGATACGCATTCACATCCATGGCCAACAGCATAATGTCAACGGTGTGGTCAAAAAGTTTGTTCAAGTTATCACGTGACCTCCTGCTTGCCATTCAATTCCTTATGTCCAATAGTGATGGACGTGATCCCATCTTCCATTGACGTTATCGCATCTTCAGTCCAAACAATCACCCAGTTTTCTTCCGTAAATATTTACAGTAGCCACTAAAAACCATTACAATTCATTTAGTGACTACTTGAAGGCATTTTTGGCATTCTTGTGTCTGTATTCCTTCTGGAGTACAATTGGCCACTTACCGTTAGCCAACTCTTTTATCCGCCATATTAAAATAACATGACAATGGAATGAAACATTTTATCGCATTATTGGATTAGGGGGGAATAACATTGAAAAACAACTTTGACTTTAATTACGTAATGTTAAAAAACATTAAAACAGCAAGAGGTGGTGGCAGTCGGTGGCAATTCCTGCACGAAAAATAATGTGACTTCCTGCCAGAAATTCAGGTGTATCTATTATGTTTTGTGACACAATTTTCGAAAGTATTCAGACCGGGATTCAGCATTGTATTCAGGCTTGTATTAAGAATTGATCGGACAAGTGAAAGGTGAATTAGCTGGATTAGCACATATACACTAGCAATGGCCTTTGAGCTGATTGACTGCATGCTTCAAGAATGATAATTGCTGGCAGTAATGTCAGCCATCCCTTGTTGGAAGAGGTTGAAAGCTTACAAGGAAAATAATATTAGTCCTTTTCCCGTTTTTACCCAAAATATAAACACCAAATTTTTTAAATTGTGTGGAAGTTGGATTTTTTTTCCCAATAAGGGTCTAATTTATTATGTCTGAATATTTGTTGGTCATTGTGGCCCTTTAACTATATGACCTTTAGCAGACGACGCTGCAGCGCGCTTGTAGCATTGATAGCAAACATTTGCCTAGTAGTCTGGGTTATTTGTGATTCTTCTATGGAAGATTATGGCCTGGTTGTTGAAAAATGACCGTTTCTGATCTGATTGATGATTTGTGAAGCAGATAGTTATGCAACTAATACCAGAAATCACTGGTAGTCGACCACTCGGTAGGCATTCTTGCCCCCTTTTTTAACATGGCGTTATCAATCACAAGTATGGTCTAATACATACTATGTGCCCGGTTTGTTAGTACGATTATAAACGAAGATAATCGATTTAAGGGATCTTTGACGCGGAAGTCTGTGTGATACAGAAGGCAATTAAAAAAACTCTCACGGATTGTACAAAGACCGCCGACCAACCCATGTGCGATGTAGCGACATCCAAGTCGTATAAATAAAAACAAGTAGACTAATACAGACGGCAAAACCCGTGTGACGTACGCCTGTTTTAGCGATTTGAGTTCAGCCGGCTTAGTTCGGGTGGCTCGCATCGCACACACCATGGGAGAAAGAAGAGGAAGAAGGAAGCACAACGACCAACTTTGCTTTGACCAATCATTGCCACCCTATAATTGCAAATTGTTATTCATATCCTCAAAAGTGGCCCTTCCGAGGATTATCATAATCCGATTTTCTCGCTCGAGAAAAATTCGCGTTCGTGGTGTTTCTCATTGAGTAAAGATTCCTGGTCATCGGGAATCAGCAGGCGATGCATGCTGGGAAGAAAAATTACTCAAATATATATAGCAGCGGCCCTACATGGTTAACACGCCCGGAGGGGTTCTTGGACTTTGGTCGGGAACCCATGCTCGTCCAAAAAAAAGAGGGACTAGATGCAAATGCGGGACTCCCGCTAGGGGTGGTTACAAATTCAACAATTTACAATTCAGTTGTATTGTGACTGGTTCAAGATTGACAAATAGGAAGGGAACACTCAACCGAAACCGTTCTTGCAGTAGAAAAGGTCATGTTTTGTATATGGCTATTTTTAAATGTGTATCTTTTCATGTATTGAGAACATGTCCAGAAGAGTATAATCTCCCTGCAAAATTAGCTGTTGGGTATATTTAACTGAAAACTAGCATTAATTTCACCAAAACTGGTCCCTTAGGGTACGAGTATATTTAACTGAAAATTGGTCCCGTTAGGGGTCACTTTTAGAACCCCTGGAGCAAGCATGGGTCCCCAACGGAAATCCAAGACCCCCCACCCCCGGGTCAACACGTTCAAATTGAGTCAAACTTTCATCCTTGATTGCTCACACTGGGCAGGTCTTGGGGCATAAGTGAACGCATAAACGCTTGTACAAACACTGCGGATTTAACGAGAACAGTAACAAATATTACCCCGGAGACAGCCGGACATGTTGTAATATGCAATATACTTTTTTACACTTTTTTTTACGTGTTCCGTACATAGTTTAAAAAAAATCTCCAGAATGATTGCTCGCTGATCATCGATTGCGGCAGAAGGATTATAATCAAAGGGTCCCTGTTGTTGAATTTCCCTTGCTTTTGTGCGGAGGAATGGATACAAGATTGGAAATCAGATGGTGGAAGTCGTTGTGCTTTCCTTCCTTACTCTTCTCTCCATGCACACACCACTATAACATTCAGTGCACGTATTTATCGTTATTATAACAAAAAATAACGACAACAACAACCTTCAGCGTACGAGATTACCTCCAACTCAAACGCTTTTGCAATGAGAAAATAGTGCTTGATAAGTATTTTCAACAATTTAATTTTGTGGTAATTTTGTGATTACGTGGTTTTAAACTAATCGGATTATGGATTTCCTCCTGCCACCCCCTGATCTTTAAAATATCGTCGCTGGGAGGGAAAAAACCTCATAGGTGCATTGGACTTTAAAAGCAAAACCTCACATGTAGTAAAAAGGTTACATGAAAAAAACCTCATATGTAACATTTTCGAGAGAAGGAGACACCAAAAATTGCATAATTTGCTGTAATGCCATCCACTAGAAAGGTTCCTTTCTAAATATATTCGGTAAATTTTTGCTCCAAATTCTGAAATAAAGGGCTTATGATTTACTATTATCTTTGGCATGAAAAATTTCAAGCTAGCACCCAATTGTGATCAAAAAATGCACATATGAGGTTTAGCAATAGGGCCAACTTTTAATAACAAGGTTTTGCATTTGACCTCTGGAGTTACATATGAGGTTTTTTCCCGCCCAGCGACGATATGGAACATATAACTTAAGCACAAATGCAAACCAGAAAACCAGACAAAAAGCCACGCAATTGTAAACAATCCAAGCAAATAAACCAAAAATTAAAGGAGTCTTTGCATTAGATGGTGTTAATTAGAAAAGGTCAACTTACATAATTGCTTTCTTCTAAAAACCACCATTCTATCTTTTGTAGGAAAAAGTCATTTATCCACTTCTCTCTCTCGCACGAAACAGATAAACGACCACTTGAAAGAGAGATTGAATGACCAAGAATCGTTTAGCTATTTGTCTCTCCCCATTTAAAATTATATGACGGACGTTTAGCCATTAATTAAAAGCTATTTCTGCATCAAACCATTTTGTTAAAGCGGAAATTAAAAGCCATTGCATTCGAGCACTACATACACTGTCTACTTCTACGGATTTTACTCATGTTGGCAAATACTGACACTATTATATCCCATGCTAAAGAAGATGCGTCGTGATGGCGCTTTTCTGAAACCAACGCAAACGATCTTGACAATTGTGGTGCGACTTCATTTATTTGTGTAAACTGAAATGATTGATGCACTGAAAAGGTGACTTATTTCACACGCTCTTTTACTTGATATTGCAGTGAGATTCTCCGATGTCAATTCGTGTGGATTTCAGCCTTGGTTTTGATTTGAGGATGATTATATCAAAACTCATCTTGATAATTGTAATAATCAGCATCATAGTTACTTCATTTGTTACTGATGAAGCACACACTTCAGATGGTAAGTATAATATGCTTGCTTTATGGCACTATCAGTGATTTGCCAAATCAGAAATTCGAAAAAAAAAATCATCAAAAATCAGATTTTTGCATGTTTTTCTAACAAGTATAGGTATCTTAACACACCCTACAAGTGCTAAGACTGAAAGTAACCTCATAAGGACAAAATCGGATGTTTTAGTCATTACTGTCCGTACGGACACTTAGTGCAACACGTATTTGAATGGAGATTCGAATCTTGGAGCACTGCTGTTTTCTTCGTTTTCTGTCAATTTTTCAGTCGCAAAAATAACTTTTGAAAAATTCTACAGACTTATCCCTTACTTTTAAGCGGTTCCAGCAAATTCCAAATATTTCTACTCTTTCCAGTGAATCATTGATAGTGTCAAGAAACTTTTAATAAATGATGGTTGGAATAGCCTCAACAAAATAGAACTTTACCAAAATGGTTAAAGGAGGCATCGAGGGGGGATTTCGACTTAATAGATGTCCTAAAAAATTAAAGCCCTGAATTTGGCACTAATGTAAATCTTTCCATCCAAAATCTCCCCATACGAAAGGATTAAGCTGATAAATATTTCTTTGATTCAAGAAATGTGAAATGTCTAATTTTCTATTGGAGCAAATGGTAAATTCAGCATTGTTTATACTGAAATGCAAGGAAATCGAAATCACCTTTGCTTTCACTTTTAAGAAATTTCTGTAGTGTAGCCAAGTACAAGGTAAGCAATCTAATATATACAGAGTGGTCCAAAAAAAAGTTTACACTTTTTTCGTCTTCCAATTTCTCAAAAGTGGGTAGACATATCAAAATAGTTTGAAGGTATTTATTAACTACAATATCTTGTTGGAACCTGGAAAAAACGGTTGTTGAAACCCAAGGGCTGAAAAATGACAAAATGGCCGTCATCTAGAGAAAATTGTCAAAAACCACTTTGCACACACTAAAGTCTATGGCACTCTTTTGGCGGGCACGAATTGAATCCAAGGTTGACATTGACACATTGACACAACACACCCCCGTCATAGGACTTGGTATTTAATAATAGACATTAATAAAGGCATTTCAAATTATTTCAAGTTCTCTTAAAAATTTAAAAATAAAACGGCTGCAATATTTCTTTATGATCTCGTCCCAAACCATGCAACCATTGAAAATGTACAAGCAGAGTATTTATCAGTCTTGACAAGAAAAACATGCAAGTCTCCTTCAATTTAAAATTCCCCCTAACTGAAATCAACTTAATATATGGAAATGGCTAATTTCAAGTTCAGTTTTATGTTTGAGATATCCTCTCATTCATTTTCAAATGGTAAACACTTCACACAAACTCGCATGATTGTCAGTAGTTTGTTACATGAGTAGGCCTACAATACAATGGTATTGATTACTGTTAACCATCATGATTGCCCCATTGACTTACTTGTGTGCAAAGTGGATTTTGACTATATTTCTTTACACGGCCGCCATTTTGTTATTTGAGATTTGTTTTCAACGCCGTTTTCACCAGGTTCTAACAAGATATTGTAGTTAACGACTATCTTTAAGAAATGTGATAGGTCCGCGCACTTTTGAAAAAATTGAAGACATAAAAGTGTAAACCTTTTTTTGGACCAATATGTATGAAATCACTTCATCTGACAATATATGGAAGCCTTGAAATCTCTCCTTGCACCTTTAATAGTGTTGTAAACTAATAAACAATGTTAATGAATGATTTTGTAGTTGTAGCGAAAATGCCAACACGTGAAACGTAATAACATTTTGTATAGGTCTGTGCTTCATACAAAGGAATAACCAAAATGTTATGACGTAAGCTGTGCTGGTAGACAGATAAAGGGAGCGCCTGATTTTAATGAGATTTCTTTAAATTCCGGTACAAAGAAACATTTCGATAATTTTGGAGAAATGAAAAACTAATTTTTATATTTTCAAAAGTTATTTTTTAACCAATGGCTAAATTTTATCACTATTTATCCTATTGTATTTGGAATGTTTTCCCCTAAAAATGTGTATTACATTGTACAAATATATTGATTTACTACAATGTCTACATTTTAAGTTCAATGCCCAGGACACAGACAAATACTGTTAACCGAAGAGCGATGCTGTAGAATAGAAATAAAACATTATCCTTTAAATTATTGCGCCCCGCTTTGATATATTTACATTTGATTTGATATATTTTGTTTTTGATGAACTAATATATTAATGACTATAATGTCTACTATTTTAAATTGGAATGCCCAGGACACAGACAAATACTGTTAACCGAAGAGCGATAGAATAGAAATCAAAAACATTATCCTTCGACATTGCACTCCTTTTTGTACATTTAATTGTATTTAAATTTTATTCTTCTTAACCTATATAACCACATAAAATATACTTGTCAAATTATTTTAATAAATATGTTAAACCGACAATTTTCCTTATTTTTTTATATCCTATTATTTCAATTGATTCAGCAAAACATACTCGACAAAGTAATTGTTTTCAATATGAGAGAAGAAGTACCAGCATCGCAAGAAACCCCCTAAATTGGGCTTATGTGCAAACCCTTAAAATGTCTCATATGATAAAAATACAAATTATTGACATAAATATTTAAATCAAGGGTCCTCAATACGACAGGGCAGACAGTGATAAAACCAGGTACAGACAAACAAGACAAAAAGGCAAGGAATGGATGAGTCTATAAGAGAAGGGGAAAGGAAATAGGGAAAAGATAATGAATCAGAAACGGAAAACGTGTGGAAAGAACGGCGAGAGCAGTTACAAAAACAAAATAAGATTGTAAAATTATAGCCGGACTAATAAATTAATGACTCTTATGTCTACAGTTAATTCCAATGCACAAAGACACAAACAAATACAATTAATTGAAGAACTATGCCAGAATGGAAACAAAGACTGATCCACTCATAAGTTTCTTTTTCCCGTCAATTCTTATTCAGTTTCAGCCAGATTACGAGACAAAGTAATGGTTTTCAATATGAGACAAATGCCAGCATCGCAAAGAAACCCATAAATTGGGCTTATGTGGAAACCCTTAAAATGTGTCGCATACAAATTATTGACATAAATATTTAAATTAAGGGGCTTTATTGAGTCAGACAGAGACGAAACAAAATACCAGACAAACAAGACAAAAAGGCAAGGAATGGCATGAATCTATAAAAGAAGGGAAAGGAAATAGGGAAAAGATAAGGAATTAGAAACAGAAGGAGAAAAAGATGTAGAAAGAAAGATGAGAACAGTTGCAGAAAGATAAAAAAAGATAGTGAAGGAGAAGAACAGGAGAGTACAAAATGTGAAATATAATTTGAAATAATTTGCTGTTTAAACTGTGTTTTGGAAGCGTATTTCGTTAATATTCAAAAGAGCATAGAAATAACGTCTTTAAAAAGACACTAGCACATTTGAAAAATAGTGCGCCCTCAAGATTTTTTTTCAAATTGATAGTTTTGCATGGTTGTAAAGCTTTTATATACATTAGCCCTCACCTGAAATGATTAAGCCTAAATCAGCGCCCTTATGGGTAAACAGAACGATTTATAGTAAATGACTCCGGCAGTCATCAATTCAGCGGACGGCGTTTAAATAGCGTTTAAATCAAGAAAACACACGGCATTCCCACGGCATTCACCCTGTTTGACCGGTCTGTGACTTTTGTAATTTTAATATCAATGAGTACAAGTCTATGATATTCATGCAGTAGACACGTTTGTTGATTAAAGTTTCGGCAAACTCAAAAGTTGGCCAACAGATTACCTCTTTAGCCTCTTATTAATGCCCGTATTTGTTTTTGGGTATGTTATTTTTATGTGCAAAATATATATGTATTCTTCCAATGGCCTAGACTATCATTTGCGAGCAAATTCAAGAAATTTCATATTTTGTGAAAATGTGCCAGTGCCGCTTTAACAATTTGATTGATATAATTCAATCTCGACTAGAGTAAGAGTAAGCAATTCAACAACAATTAGAAATCACAGAAAGGTCACTGTCGTTATATTAAATTAATATGGACGATTTTGCTGCTGTTTTTCCTGAACACAAATATATTTGTTCTTCTTTTGTGAAAAGAGGAAATTTTCCTGTGTTAGAATGGTAGTGAAATACAAGGGAAAATCTTGGAAACATACAGAACAAAGTCATAGTGGATGTATATACGAGTAAGGATTCAAATCAAATGAGACAAGAGACATTAAAAAACATGTGAAATGTCATGCTTTTTGTGTTGATGAATAGTATTGTTG
>JAMKCH010018349.1:0-91243 GCA_023653785.1 Ophioderma brevispina
TTGTTCTAGAACACTTTCGATTTTCACAAAATCCGCCAGCCAGCCAGTAGGATGTCCAGTCCCCCTTGAGCATGTTCAGTGGAGGTCTGACTGAATGGAGGGTTCATGTGAGCAGACATTGGTTTGTTAAAACAGCAACTACCTGGAAAAGAAATTTGTAGAGGTGAGAACACATGAAATTATATTCAGGACACAATACTCTATCGATTACTACCAGATTTCGACTTGTGAGGGGTGCGCCACCTCGAGTGATTTCTAAAGGTATTCTGTGTACACACGGTAGCCTATGTGTTAGATAGTCTGCTTAATCAGCTTTCACAATAATTTTAATTTTTTTTTAAATCGACAAAACATTCAAAGGCTAAGTTATTTTTGTGAACGGTATCCATGTTCTGCCCGAACAAATTGCTCAACTGACTAAACCTAGACTATACTTGCCATCGTGAGGGCTTCAAATTAAATTAACAGGGTGATTTCTTTGGAGCCGTATGAAAAGGCTCCGACAGGGACATGTGTTGAATGATAACTGAATAATATTAAGATTTAAAGAAAATTAACGTATTTTTTAAATGGAACATTTAAAGCTTTTACTGTTATCATCCCTATACATGGTATTTAGAAGTTTTAGTTACGTGGAATCAAAAATAATAAAACAAAAAAAAGATGCTGCATATTGTTGCTTATTTTATTTATATCATTTTGATATTTTTTTTTGTGGAATATACGGTTTCTTTTTACAGTCTTACCCACATGTAACAGGCATTTTCATTTAGGGAGGGAGGGGACCAGGCGATGGGAACCATTTAACTTTTGGGACATCACGAAAACACATTTTGCAAGAGGGAACACAACCGGTAACCCTGTCATACTATCAATTTAGTAATTTTCTGATACGCTATGGGGTAGGAGGGGCCAAGATTGTGAGTGCGGGCGATCCCACCCTACTCCTTCCCCTCCCACGCCCTCACCAAGGCTTGTACGTCACCGGGGTTTCTCTGACATTTATTCGAAATGTTTAATGGAGGATATGCTGAAATCCCAATGCTGAACGTAAAACCAAGAGTACCTCTTGGGGTTTGCTCTAGCGGTGTACTTCTCGGTCTTTAACATCGAGTATTTTCACTTCCGCAAATGTAACTTTTGAACGCGTTAATCACATTTTAATGCCGTAATTTTTATATGAAGAGCTAACAAACCGGAATTGATACTACAACGAAGAAAAATATATGAACAAGCCACAGAGGGTTTCCAAGAAAATCGGCCCAATTGTTGTACTTTTTTTTACTCACCTGTACTAAGGGGGATATGAAGCTGCACCTGTTAAATAAACTCCTCAAAAAAGTTTGGAAACTTTTTCAGACATGTATTTGTAATTCATTAAAAATTTTATTAATTCTATTGCTTGCAGTGGAAAAGCTCAGGTATTTCTCTGTACAATGACAACCAACATCATAGGAATTGATTTCTTCATGAGAGTGGACACTCATTGGAATAATGGTAGTCTTAAAAAGAAAGTGCCACATTTCAATACCTCAGTTAAGAGCTACACAGGGTTGAAAAGATAGGGGTGTAGGTTTGTTTGAACCCGGTCTGTGAATATGAAAATGTCAAAGAGTGGTTATTCGGTATCTCATCATGCCGCGAGATCAGTGTGCAGAAACTAGTGTTATGGGGCAAATTGAAGCCGGTGTGGCAAGGAGATATGGTCCTCCGGGCTCACAGTCCGGGAACAATGGCGAATCGAGTAAGTTGACTCTTCACGCAACATTACTTTTATGCTTAATTCCGTTGTCGTCTATGGAGGCCCGGGCTATGATACCTGCCGGACTATTAACCCGGCAGCTAACAGACATGTTAACGCATCTCAAGTACAAAAGGGGTTTGAGTATAAATATGTTGAGGGACTGACAGGAATCCCTGAACTGGTTCTTAAGTGCAGCAAATGGTGCCCTTAAGGAGAGGGGGCCAGAACAAAGTTTGTACAGGGCGTCAAATTTTCAACTGATCCAATTTTGTTGAAAGTATAGCATATATAATTTTAGTTAATTGTACATGTGCTATTGAGTTTTTTGCTGCTTGTTTTGTAGTATTTGGTATGTTATGTTATGATTTTTAGATGTTATTTTTTGTTAAAGGGGGTACAACATGTTTCAGGCTTTGCTGCAGTTGTACCCCCTCCATCTTCTGTAACTGTGATTATATATGTGTTTTTACATGCTGGAAAATTAAATGAGTTGAGTTGTTATTGGTATAACACAAGGATTCAGGAAAGGTATAGTTTGTACTTCTACAACGTAAAGTTTAAGAGTTATAGGCTAAAAACAGCAAAAATCAATAAAAAGGGTCAATTTCAGTTGTACAAGGGTCAAATTTTAAAGTTGCTCCGATTGATACAAATAATGGTGTAAATATTGATGGAGTTCATAGGATTAAAATAAGGAATAGTTTCGCTGTCTAAACTTATATTAACGATGTAGGGGGCACAGAAGGCAGCGTCCATGCATTTCAATGGGGCTTGACTTGTGTCCCCCTACTTTCTTAATCAAGCATTTGGGACACTTAAACTATCCTGTATTTATCCTATGTGCTTCACCAATAATTTGCACCATTTTTATCCAAATCGGAGCACTTAAAAGTGGTGAACGTTTCCCTGTCTGTGGTATTGGAAGAGTGAAGATTTGGTGGAGGCAGCCCTGATAACGGGGAAGACAAGACTTGTTGTTATTGTCTCTTGTGAGAGCAGTGTGGTCCGGTGGATAAGAGCAGGACTCATGATCTTCCGTTAAATCGTGAGTTCGAGCCCCATGGAGGCAAATGTGGTTGTGTCCTTGGGCCACGATAATAGTCTCAATTACCTTCGTTGGACCCAAGCGCTATTGGGTAGATGTTATGGGGGATATTACAATCTAAGTGCCTATAGAGTTGTGCGCTAGCGCAGCCACCTAGATGAAGCGAAATGATGGTGACGATTTCCTGATGGCAGCGGTAATATAATTGGAATCGCGCCTTGAGCACCCCGCAGGGTGGATATGTGCGCGTTTTAAATCGACAATCTTATTATAATATTATTAATATGCAGGCAACAGTGCTGTCGTTTTCGGGGACAATATTATAAGGCCGTTGCCATCTCTTAAGTCCTCAATCTGGGACGATATACAGTACTCCAAGACGATAATGCCCATCCGCATCGTGATAGGAATCGTAACCTGAGAATGAAAGGGTTAAAAGAACTTCAGTGGCCTGCCATTAGCAAACTCAATTTGAGCACATTCCGTTTAACCTAATCATCTTAATTTAAGCAACCCTAAATTGAGTACAGGTACTGAAATTTGTCACTTTCTCTTTCAGACCTACCAATATTCAAAGGAATGTCACTCAACCATGAAGAAATCAATTCTTATCATTTTGGTTTCATTGTACAGAGGAATAACTGAGCTTTTCACTGACATGCGATAGAATGTAATAATTTTTCTTTTCAATTAATTGAGAAATACATGTCTGAAAAAAAGTTTCCAAACTTTTTGCGGAGTTTATTTAAGTTAACGTGTGCCTCCGCTAGTGTATCATAACTTTGGGTTCAAACATTTTTACAATGCATAATAATTGATAATTTGATATTTTTTGATAATTAGTGTATTCATTTTGCTTACTATATGCATTATGCTGTTTCACCAATTTAGTTCTCTATGTAATGCAGGAATTCTAGAAATCGAAGTTATAATATAGCAGATACTATTCCAAAATGAAAAACTAGTCTTACACAATTGATTATAGAACTCCAAAAGGGGTATGTTTATTTTGAATGGATTTCAGTTGCAGGTATAGTATTAAATTTTGAGAAATTAAATTCGATTTTCCTGAAAATATTGTTGATCTTTTTTTTTAGAAATCAGACCGAGTATTAACATGTGCTTCTCATTCTTCTATATATTTTTTTCATTCTAGATCATACATTTGAACTTCTCCAAGAAAACGAAAGGGATCTTCATATAAGACACTTCATACAACCCAAACTTAAAATTGGGCCACCAGATTACAACATATTTCTCTGTTTCGTAGAAAAGGCAATCGTTTTTTTTTTTTTTTTTTTTTCTGACATGCGATAGAATGTAATAATTTTTCTTTTCAATTAATTGAGAAATACATGTCTGAAAAAAAGTTTCCAAACTTTTTTTGCGGAGTTTATTTAAGTTAACGTGTGCCTCCGCTAGTGTATCATAACTTTGGGTTCAAACATTTTTACAATGCATGATAATTGATAATTTGATATTTTTTGATAATTAGTGTATTCATTTTGCTTACTATATGCATTATGCTGTTTCACCAATTTAGTTCTCTATGTAATGCAGGAATTCTAGAAATCGAAGTTATAATATAGCAGATACTATTCCAAAATGAAAAACTAGTCTTACACAATTGATTATAGAACTCCAAAAGGGGTATGTTTATTTTGAATGGATTTCAGTTGCAGGTATAGTATTAAATTTTGAGAAATTAAATTCGATTTTCCTGAAAATATTGTTGATCTTTTTTTTTTTTTTTTTTTTTTTAGAAATCAGACCGAGTATTAACATGTGCTTCTCATTCTTCTATATATTTTTTTCATTCTAGATCATACATTTGAACTTCTCCAAGAAAACGAAAGGGATCTTCATATAAGACACTTCATACAACCCAAACTTAAAATTGGGCCACCAGATTACAAACATACCTTTCTCTGTTTCGTAGAAAGGGCAATCGTCAGCATAATTTAATCCCAAAATTATATTTGAGTCCCTTTCAAAGTGAGTGCATGGTAATTGTGTGAATGACATTAGCCCATAGTACTGTACAGACTATTTTCCGGTTACCATAAGCAAACCTTGTTTTAGCATGTGGCATCATAATGGGAAAGAAGTCAGTCAAAATATTTTGCAGATGAGATGAGAAAAAATGAGACAAAAACACACACACAGTACACACTTAGTTAAACACACGCTCTTTCGATCTTTCGATTGGTTCCCTTTTTCGAATAAACACCAACGTTCTTCAAATAAAACGATTTGTTTGTTTATTTCTTTATTTATTTATTCGTTCGTTCGTTTGCTTGTTTGATTGCTCAATTGTCTGTTCGCCAGCTTACTTGCTTGTTTCGTTTTGTTTTAGATGTCCAATAATTGGCAGTTCCTAAATAGAGAAAAGTACACATGGTTTTTGGATTGAAAACTTTTTCGATCACAAAAAGTTGAATTTCTGACTGGATTTGTCTTTACAATTACGCGTGTTATACATGAGATCTAAGCTAAGCACCCAGAATACCGGGCAATTGGAATGTAGGTTAATGCATGTATATAAACAACTGAGAAAGACGAAAAATACGAGTAAATTGACAAGTAGATCTTGTTTCATTTTCAAACCCACAAATAGCTCTGAATGCCATGAGTATTATTGCACCAGGTACTTCTAAAGGTGTTGTGTTTGTCATATGGAAGATTAACATTTGCAAGCTATATAAAATATCAATGTGATAATGTTGTTAAGAACTCGTTGTAAAATCTGAACTGTTCAAGTGACTTATGTCACACGCATAGTATTACACACATAAACACACATACAAAGGGTAAAATATGAGTAAATAAATTGACAAGTAGATCTTGTTTCATTTTCAAAAACATAAATAGCTCTGAATACCATGAGTATTATTGCACCAGGTACTTCTAAAGGTGTTGTGTTTGTCATATGGAAGATTAACATTTGCAAGCTATATAAAATATCAATGTGATAATGTTGTTAAGAACTCGTTGTAAAATCTGAACTGTTCAAGTGACTTATGTCACACGCATAGTATTACACACATAAACACACATACAAAGGGTAAAATATGAGTAAATAAATTGACAAGTAGATCTTGTTTCATTTTCAAAAACATAAATAGCTCTGAATACCATGAGTATTATTGCACCAGGTACTTCTAAAGGTGTTGTGTTTGTCATATGGAAGATTAACATTTGCAAGCTATATAAAATATCAATGTGATAATGTTGTTAAGAACTCGTTGTAAAATCTGAACTGTTCAAGTGACTTATGTCACACGCATAGTATTACACACATAAACACACATACAAAGGGTAAAATATGAGTAAATAAATTGACAAGTAGATCTTGTTTCATTTTCAAACCCACAAATAGCTCTGAATGCCATGAGTATTATTGCACCAGGTACTTCTAAAGGTGTTGTGTTTGTCATATGGAAGATTAACATTTGCAAGCTATATAAAATATCAATGTGATAATGTTGTTAAGAACTCGTTGTAAAATCTGAACTGTTCAAGTGACTTATGTCACACGCATAGTATTACACACATAAACACACATACAAAGGGTAAAATATGAGTAAATAAATTGACAAGTAGATCTTGTTTCATTTTCAAAAACATAAATAGCTCTGAATACCATGAGTATTATTGCACCAGGTACTTCTAAAGGTGTTGTGTTTGTCATATGGAAGATTAACATTTGCAAGCTATATAAAATATCAATGTGATAATGTTGTTAAGAACTCGTTGTAAAATCTGAACTGTTCAAGTGACTTATGTCACACGCATAGTATTACACACATAAACACACATACAAAGGGTAAAATATGAGTAAATAAATTGACAAGTAGATCTTGTTTCATTTTCAAAAACATAAATAGCTCTGAATACCATGAGTATTATTGCACCAGGTACTTCTAAAGGTGTTGTGTTTGTCATATGGAAGATTAACATTTGCAAGCTATATAAAATATCAATGTGATAATGTTGTTAAGAACTCGTTGTAAAATCTGAACTGTTCAAGTGACTTATGTCACACGCATAGTATTACACACATAAACACACATACAAAGGGTAAAATATGAGTAAATAAATTGACAAGTAGATCTTGTTTCATTTTCAAAAACATAAATAGCTCTGAATACCATGAGTATTATTGCACCAGGTACTTCTAAAGGTGTTGTGTTTGTCATATGGAAGATTAACATTTGCAAGCTATATAAAATATCAATGTGATAATGTTGTTAAGAACTCGTTGTAAAATCTGAACTGTTCAAGTGACTTATGTCACACGCATAGTATTACACACATAAACACACATACAAAGGGTAAAATATGAGTAAATAAATTGACAAGTAGATCTTGTTTCATTTTCAAACCCACAAATAGCTCTGAATGCCATGAGTATTATTGCACCAGGTACTTCTAAAGGTGTTGTGTTTGTCATATGGAAGATTAACATTTGCAAGCTATATAAAATATCAATGTGATAATGTTGTTAAGAACTCGTTGTAAAATCTGAACTGTTCAAGTGACTTATGTCACACGCATAGTATTACACACATAAACACACATACAAAGGGTAAAATATGAGTAAATAAATTGACAAGTAGATCTTGTTTCATTTTCAAAAACATAAATAGCTCTGAATACCATGAGTATTATTGCACCAGGTACTTCTAAAGGTGTTGTGTTTGTCATATGGAAGATTAACATTTGCAAGCTATATAAAATATCAATGTGATAATGTTGTTAAGAACTCGTTGTAAAATCTGAACTGTTCAAGTGACTTATGTCACACGCATAGTATTACACACATAAACACACATACAAAGGGTAAAATATGAGTAAATAAATTGACAAGTAGATCTTGTTTCATTTTCAAAAACATAAATAGCTCTGAATACCATGAGTATTATTGCACCAGGTACTTCTAAAGGTGTTGTGTTTGTCATATGGAAGATTAACATTTGCAAGCTATATAAAATATCAATGTGATAATGTTGTTAAGAACTCGTTGTAAAATCTGAACTGTTCAAGTGACTTATGTCACACGCATAGTATTACACACATAAACACACATACAAAGGGTAAAATATGAGTAAATAAATTGACAAGTAGATCTTGTTTCATTTTCAAAAACATAAATAGCTCTGAATACCATGAGTATTATTGCACCAGGTACTTCTAAAGGTGTTGTGTTTGTCATATGGAAGATTAACATTTGCAAGCTATATAAAATATCAATGTGATAATGTTGTTAAGAACTCGTTGTAAAATCTGAACTGTTCAAGTGACTTATGTCACACGCATAGTATTACACACATAAACACACATAAATTTATATAAAAAAATATGAGTAAATAAATTGACAAGTAGATCTTGTTTCATTTTCAAACCCACAAATAGCTCTGAATGCCATGAGTATTATTGCACCAGGTACTTCTATAAAGGTGTTGTGTTTGTCATATGGACGATTAACGTTTGCAAGCTATATAAAATATCAAAGTGATATAATGTTGTTAAGAACTCGTTGTAAAATCTGAACTGTTATAGTGACTTGTGTTTATACTGTTCTTTATATCTGCAAATCACACGCATAGTATTACACACACATAAACACACATATAAAGGGTAAAATATGGACACCAATGAATGAGATGCAACAGTACACTCTGTGATTTGTGATTCCATGGGAACGAGAAATCGTTTTGCTGCCGGAATCTGAATGGCAAGCAGTAAATGCCAAGGGAGGCCATGAGGCGATGTGTAAATTCGTTCTATTTACATTCAAGATTAGCAACATTGGTTGAATTGCAGAGCAAAGTATACACCCAGGAGGTGAACATTGATGAAAAAATAATCAAGGAACACCCCTTACGACGGAAATCCGACCGAGTCGGCTTATACTGGTTTGGTCAGGGAAGTAGATGCCAGAGCTGAAGTACGACGTGATGAAATCAAAATCGCTCACAGACCCAACAAACACACTTCAAGGATGAAGTTTAACTATGTTGATTACACATTTGTTGAACAGTTATGAACAAAGAGGTTTGTTTCGTACGTTTCTCACAGTTCTTTAGAAGCTGTAAACATAGCCACTGCTTCAATCTTTAGTCAACATTCATACCTTTTAAAAGTACGCAGTAAGGGAGGGCGCTTACTCTCTAAATGTAAAAGAAGAAGACCCCAATCCCGAAGAGTGATGTTATAAAATGCACTCTTGAAAGGGGCTTCTTCACAGACTATTCTCCTCCCCTCCCACGACTTACCTAAAGAAAAATTAGGATTTTTATAACATCTGAATAATTGGCCTATCTTATCGGAATACATCAAACGTTAGGGAATACATTTATAAAATGAAAACTCCTCGAGATTGTTTTCATATGATTAAAAAAAAACATTAAATGTAAAAAAAATGTTATGTTCAGTAAGTACAGCGCAACAATGTTTTTTTAGGGGGCAAATTTTGTTTATCCTATGTTTGTTTTCTGGCGTGATTAATCCACGAGAGCCAATTTCAACTACAAATAGGGAACAGTTTCATCCAGTGGTGTTGATATCTGAGACTAGAGATGAGTAACGATCAGTTTTCAGTTGGTGTGCCCCCTCGATGTTGCGTTCAAAGGGTGCAGTTAGGTCCATAAGACATTTTTTCTTGTCAGGCCATATTCACAGCGGCTCAGAAGAGACCTTCCCAAGTACCTTTACAAATTCGTTTTTCCTTGCCACCTCATTGCCGCCTCTCATATCAATAACACGTAATCACAGTTCCACACAACAAACGTTACTTGTAGATTATCTATTATCTATTGGGCTCAATTTCTAACGGATAGTATATTAACGATCAAGAAATGGTTCTCGGTTGCTATGCGCACCTTTTTAAATAGTATTTTCAATAATTTCTTCCTCATTTTGAGAATCTCTTGAAGCCAAACAGAAAGCTAGTGTCAACTGTAGGGCATTTAGAATGTATGGATGAGGGAACAGGACTTGAGCGTATCGTCCGCCAGCGGCACGATTAAAAGAACGGCGCGTAATATGAGACCAACCTGCTAATACCAGCCTGCTTATACCTAACTATGACAGAAACGGTAACTTGAGTCTCGGGAGTTGAGACTGAATCTATAGGCAAGGGTATATGATTTGTATCATCATGTCTTGGCATATCGGACTTTCACGACTGTTTTCGTGTGGACTTGAATAAAAAAGGTTTTTGACAATTTTAAATTCAGGTGCAGTATTTAATATTGATTTCGTGTACCATTCGTGACCGTGTACTTTGTAGCGTAGGCTAGATGTTGTGTACACTTGACCGGAAAGTTACCTTCTCGTCGACGAACAAAGAAATGGAGACAACACGCATTTCCAGCCGATTATATGGTTTGCGCGCAAAGGATTATGGGGGCTGGCTTCAGCGCTGCCGTGGGACATATGAGAACATTATAATTCACCGAAAAATGTATAAGAAAAGCCGATCATATTTTAACGATTCATTAATCGGTTTACTCGTGAAAACAGGGATACATTGCTGATATAAAACGAGTTGTTATCCACAGATCGGGCGATATTTACCATCTCGGGGACCACAGGAATTGAGAAGTTGCATTGAAATTAAATCCAAAACAAAGCAACTGGGCGACGAATGTCCTCCGCGGGGGTCCTTAAGCGTGTTTTTTCTTTTTTTTTTGTAAGGAACTCCCTCAGCTACTAGTGTGGGTCGGTATGTCAATGAAACAGTTCCCGTAGGATTTTGGTGCTAAAGTTGATTTTCTTGCTGTTTTTCATTCAATAGGGACCAGACAGTCAGAAAATGATGGGGTGCAAATTTTCGGACTGCTGCCCCCTTACTCAAGGGGGGAAATGTTACTACAGGGAAAAATTTAAAATCGAGTCAAATTGTGTTTTAATGTACATTAACATGTTCGTCTCCTTATAAGGATTAGAAAAAGTATATATTTGCCTAGGTTCCGACCTTAGTTAAAGCGCTATAGCCCCATAATGGTTCAAGGTCATCCTGGGGTTAAAATTTGCCACATGCTCTGATTTTGTTGAAACTGGTGATAAGTTGTTTGTATTGTCTCACAGGATCCAAAAATGTATTATTTTACAGTGTGTGACATTTGGATGGCTAGTTACATAGCAAAATGTCGCAAGGGTCTACATGGTCTATGGGGGTCACCAGAACTTTCCCTAGATGTCGCAATGGTGATATCAAAAGATCAATTAAAATGCATTTTCTGTTTCAGTATGACACAAGGAATCATTTGACACCACTTTCAACAACATCGGAGCATTTACCCCCACGGTGATGTTGAACAGGAGAGGTGCAAGCACGCTCCCTTGTGGTAGTCCATTCTTGAGCCTACGGCAACGGCTCTTCTTCGCTCCTAGCTGAACAGAGAACATCCTGTTTGACAGCAATCCTTTGATAAACTCAGTCAAGCGGATATCTTTGGTGATTTCCAGGATCTTATGGAGTAGGCGTCTGTGATTGACAGTGTCGTAGGCTGCCGATAGGTCGACGAACACTACTACGGTTACCATACCCTTTTCAAAACCATCATCAATGTGTTGAGTTAGGTTGAGTACTTGGCTTGTTGTTGATTTGCCTGGCCGGAAACCTGCTTGTTCTGGTATGAGGTGTTCTTCTATAACAGGTGCGATACGATTGAGCAGGAGACGTTCAAAGAGCTTATAGGTATGGCTGAGGAGTGATATAGGTCTGTAGCTCTTGGGATTAGATGGATCTTTCCCAGGCTTTAGGAGTGCCATAACATGTGCTTTCCTCCAGATCTTTGGGAACCTGTGGGAAACAAGGCAGCAATTGTAGAGCTCAAGAAGCCATTCCTTTGCTACTGGCCCGAAATTTTTCAGCTGCTCAGTTGAGATGTTATCAAGGCCTACTGCTTTTCCTGATTGAAGTTTAGCAATACCAGATTCCAATTCGTCCATGTTGAAGGGGCGAGTGAAACCAGGGCCACCACTAAACCTCTTATGGTCTAGTAAAAAATAAATGCCAGTATTTATATAGCGCTTTATACAATTAAGTCTCAAAGCGCTTTACATTTATTCCGCTGTCACTAGGATAAATCACATTTTTCACATATTGAAAATTCGGCAGCCAATTATAACGGCGCACAGTATGACTATCCCTAACAGCTCCCCATTTACACCTGGGTGAAGTTAGACAAGCGAGATAAAGCGGCTTGCCCAAGGACACAACACGTTGGCCATGGCGAGGCTCGAACTCACAAACTAATGATCATGAGTCCTGCGCTTTTCCACTAGACCACACGCGCTCTCATAGTAGGTTTTGATCTTCTTGGACTTCTTGCCATTTAAAAGAAGTTGGTGGGCAACTTGGTTGGGTGTGACATTTGGCTGCTGCGAAGGTTCTGTTGGATCCCCTCTGAGCTTTCGGTTGGTAGACCATGCTTTCTTGCTGTTATGGGTCATATCGGTGGATTCAATTAAAGTATGCCAGGTTTTGATCTTGTCCTGGGAGATCCTCTCCGAAACTTCCTCACCTTTAGCAGTTGTTTCAGCCGAAAAAGCATCAGCTTCAAACATGGTGATATACTCTTGATATTCTCTAGCACATTCCTTGGAAAGGCCTGGTATATATTCCGTCCTACAGCCTCTGCGTATGAATCTCCGGGCAGTCTTGTTCATTTGTTGGGCAAAGTTATGTGGTTTTGGAGCAATCCTCTTCACGTTCTGATCCAGGTCATCAGAGAATCCTTGCCAGTCTGATTTCCTATAGTTAGAGCGACGCTTAAAAGGCACTTTATTTAGTCTTACAGCAGCGTTGACTTGGATACCGATTGGTCGATGTTGAGTTAGTGGGACAGGATCCAGAACAATCTTGCTACACAAGTTAGAGATGTTTTTACTAACAATAGCTAGATCAGGGTTGTAACCTCTCTTCCAACAGGCGCTATGAAATGATGGCGGTAGCTTAGAGTCGTGAAGGAGACGTAGATTTGTTTGACTGTCTATCTAAACCATTCTTCGCTAAAAACAGCTTGTCCCATCTTTGTTCATTTTTATTGTATCCCCATTGGGTACTATGGCTGTTGCAATCGCAATCATAAGTGAGGTTTGAGTTTGACGGTGCTTAAAGTCTACTGATGGAGTTTGTAAGACGGATGTAACTACGACAGAGCTGAGCTCTGAGGCTGCTTCTACTGTGGTGCCTGTGTTCACATATATAGCACTTCCGTATTGTCGATGTGTCTCTCGATGGTGCAAGGACAATCCTTATATGGTTGGGCGCTGGTTTTTTGATTCCTCTGTGTGTTTTTCCTGCAGCCAGGGACATCGAATTGGAGATTGTTACACGATTCGATACAATGAATGTTACTTTTTGCATTGAAAAAACTCCACATTCAATGACGCTATTAGTCAAGGCAACCTTAGAAAAGGCCTGCGCTGAGGTCTAGTCTTGATATGGGTATACTTAATAAATGATGTTAATGGAAACAGTGGTTTTGTGTTGTAGAGATTAGTTCACTAACTATAACTAGCGGTTACTAAGCAGGGGAGACCTCAAGACGAGTTTCTACTTCTCCCCCTATATTGACGTCCATAACAACGCTTACTTTAAGCGTTTCCTTTGTAAGTAAAAATCTTCCAAAATCAATGGATTTTCGACCATTTTCACATTAGCATTAGTATTATTTGGGCAATGGATGGGTGAAAAGTAAGCCATACCCATCTATTACTCCTAAAGCTTACAGTACATCATACTTAACAAAATTATTTTTTTGGCATTTTACGCAAAAGTACGGGCAACACCATGACCTCCTTGAAGGTGGTACCTCCATTTTTTTTCTCTAAAATGAACCGCAAAGGATGATCTTACAATACATAAAATTCGTATGAGCATATTCGTTTTTGCTTTTTTTGTGCTACAGGGAACTTATCCACAAATGAATGAATCAATGACCAGTTACCACTGGGACGCCAGTCCATATATATCTTCATCTTTCCCACTGTTCTGTCCATCAATTTCTCACATTGTGTCTGTTCTATATTTAACATTTAACTTTAATGAATATATAGAGTGCTCATCCCAGTATGAAGACCGTAAAATAAATTTCAAAGATAATACTTCTGAAAGCAACCGTTACTCCCCCCCCTATTTTCGAGGCATATCATCATTTTCGGTCTTCAGACGATGATTGTCATGGTCGTGTCTTAACCAAAAGACTAATGCTACGGTTGTTTACGACTAAGGCTTTCCAGCATTGGTCGTAGGCCCTACTTCCCATTTCGTCACAGGACTCGTCTGCCAGGATATAAACTATTTTCTATTCAGAAACGAGTTTTGGTGGGCCCCAGGCACGGATGAAGAGCCCATCATTTCTGGGATTTTCTACGGACTTGGATTTTCTACGATGCGTCGTTGTGTGGCGTAATGATTTATATCATGCTTACGCCAACCTACATCTGTCTGAAACATCTTCCTATCAGATGCTTCACAAGGCTTTACCGGGATCACCAAGGAAACTGAGTCATACAGGAGGTTCATCGATGTACGTTTTTGGAATCGCCGACTGCGTAGAGATACTCATCTTTCATGGAGTTCGTTAAGAACTTTCATCCATCATTGTCTTTCAAGTGGGATATTTCTGAAAGTAATGTAAACTTTCTGGACATGAACATTTTTCATCAATGACAACCCCTAACCACCAGTTCTTCTACAATCAACGGACTCTCATGTTTTCCAACGTCCAGTTTAATATCATCCTGTGTCATGCAAAAATTGTTCCCGTACGCACAGGCTTACTGCGACTTATGAAGAAATGAAGACGACTGTCAACACCAATCGAAGAGATGACACGAATTTTTTCATTGAAGTATGCTGGGAAGACAGTCTGCCGCCGACAACACCACAATCAATGAACTATAAAAAACATCATTTTGATTACGTACGTCAACCCGCCACATACCAGTTTGCGATACATAACTCGCAACTTCAAATATTGAGTTAACATAATATCAACAAGAAAATAGAAGCGCTATTGTAGCCTTCCGTCGTGATACCATCTGCAAGATTCTTTGGTACATTCTTCAAGATGCCCTCAGGAAACTGCTGTTTTCCCTGTGACACACCATGTAGACGCAGATGCAACACATGTGCGCTTGTCATGAGGCTACTGGAATCTACCGTATCCAAAGTAACTTTACTTGTACTTCACCTATTTATCTATGCATTGCATGCAAGCTTCACACAAATCCCTACATAGAGAAACTGACAGATTGGCGATTAGATTCACCTAACCGTAGGGAGGTTTCTGTCCGGGACAAGTCCAAACCTGTCGGGCGATCATTGTACCACGTCTAATCCATGCCATCAAGAGATATCAGCAGTTCTGCTGTAAAGCAAGATCATAACCGACTGCAGAGAAGACAGATGAGCAAGCTATCATCTTCAAGTTGTACACCCTCAAATCAACACGGCATGAATGTCCAAAGTTGATGACTTTACAATAACGTAGCGATTGTTTTAAAAGGGTGTGGAAATAAAAAACTAAAATTATTTTTGATATATTATTAACCCTCGTCCAACCAAGGGGGGGGGGGGGGGGGTACCACTCCCCTAAACGGATGATCCCCTGTTGCACAAACATGCAAACGAATATGATATAAGGCTTTTAGGTAATTTTTTAAGTTCACCTTTTTCGGTCATTTTAGCGAAAAAAAATGGAGGTACCACCTTCAGGGAGGTAAGGGCGTCCGTCAAGTCGAAGATAGGGGTGGTTGGCCCCTTCCTATACTTTACTGTGTAAAATCCAAAATTGGTACTTTATGTAAGTATGAGGTACTGAGCAAATGCTTGTATTATTCCTTATTATGCCCTATAAATACCAATTTTGCTTGCATGAATGGCACAAACGTTTAAAACCCTCGATTTTGGCGATTTGCCTTACGAATTTTCCGTAAAATAAGCTCTCAGTATACTTCACTGTTACGTCATATTGTTAACACTTGATATGCTTGTACTTGATTTGAAGAACGGACATATGTAGCTACCACTGATACCAACCACGAGATGTGTGTCCCTTATTACGAACCCCCCCCCCCACCCCCAGTGAGAAAGTATACAAAAAACCCTGGTTTGGACGATGGTAAAAGTTTTAAGTGCCAATTAACATACAACTTTTGTAAAAAATGCAAATGCACTTTGACCAAAAAAAAAAAAATGATATATTTGTTATCTACATACCTTTTTAAAAACAGTACCTGTTTTACTCAACAGAAATTAAATTTCGCGTGCAACAAAGTGAATCTACACCTAAAAAGGCCTATTGAGCCCACTAACACTGCAATAAATGTGACCGCAACTTGGCATGCCGTATCAAATTAGGCTTATTGAAATATATCGAAAAAAAAATGTGACGGTAGCACCTTCACCGTATGCAAGTATACCTGGAATCAAGTTCATTAGGGGGTCAAAACTTCTAAATGCACTCTAGTCAATGATTTATCACAACCCACTACGGAATAAAGCACGAATGCACACTCTCGACTACTTAAAACGAGATATCCATTCCCTAAATTCCAACCTAGTACTCGAGGCCACGTTATTTGAACACGTTAATGTAAGCATGTGGTTTAAGTTTAAATATTAAAAACCATTGCGAAATCCATTGAAGATATAAAACATTTATTTATGATGTGAACCATATAACTTGATATACTCTTGTAAGGAATAACGTATACAAATATATCGATACCTTTGAAAAATTCCTAGAAAGGGTGAAATACCTTGCCCATTCCCCTCTGCAACCTACAAGTTAATCTACTATTAGATGTTTGACACAAGCAAATGATTTGATATTCACAGTAATCGACACCAGTGATCTATGGAACACATATTGCAGCTGCAGGAGTGAGTACAAGCGACCCGTTTCCTTTATTTTTCCTTATATTTTTAAATAAGCAAGGCCTCACGAGATTACTACAAAATCGCATCTTATTATACTCTTCCCCTTGCAAGCTGTCTAGAAATCCTCAAAAGAACACAACAATATTATTAACTTAATTAAACTTTACACTGTAATATATGATATACATCTTTGTATTGTAGTAACTAGCACTGGGAAATTCCTCAACGGTCTCCCTAAATAATATTTTAACAGATTACATCGTCCTTGTAAATAGATACTTCTCCACACTGCTGATTATTCTAGCCAATTCCCTGCTGTTTTTAGTGTCCTAAATGCTTTTCTGGAATTTTCTCTTTACTAATCTACTATATATTGATTTTTTGAGTTTTCTAACCATTCTAAATGTGTAAAATATCCTTTTGTTGTTATTGTTAAAATTTTTAATCCATTTGTTGGTTTATTATTATTATTTCTTATACTGGGGTTGGTTAAAACTAAATCACTTGTTTAGCCATGTAATATTAGTACAGAACTAGTTTAAAATAGAGTCTAGTTGGTGTAATCCTATCTATGACAATATTCAATGAGGTAACTATATTCGTAGGGTTATAACACGAGATCTCATTCTAGAAGTTTTGGGAAGAAGGTTTAAAGATGTTTTTTCTACTTTGAAGGGTGCTGAAATCGAGGAACTTTTTGTGGTCCAAACCGCGTCTTGTAACTGTGGGGGAAACACTTTGTAAAATAAAGGGGTAACATTAAGTACGGTGTCCATTTGCAATCAATTTTTAATTTGTTTTTACATGTCAAACCACTGGTATTGTGTCTCATACTACTTCTTCCCACCCCTCTCCCTTTTTGTCGTCTTAATTGCCCCCCTTTTTTCCCCGTCCTACAGCCCTGGATAAGGTTCAAGGTCATTGCGCGGGTGTCAAAAAAATAACAGTGATCTGGAGGGTTGTTGGAACTGGTGTCAATTATTGCCCTGGTCATACTGAAGTCAGAAAATGCATTTAGTTCTTTTGGGTGGATAGCTCTTATACATTTGAGGTCACGTTTTGGTGACCTGTAGAACATTGTAAGACCCTTTGTTCATTTTGGCCCACTAATTCGAACCAAAATGTCCAAACATTGTAAAATAAGCAAGACGAACAATTTGACAGCATTTCAACACAGTCGGCGCACTGTGTCGTTTTACCCCCAGGGTGACCTTGAACCTTAATAGGGCTGTACCTGGTTTAAAACTAATGGTCAGAACGTAGACAAACTATACCTTTTCTAATCCTTCTAATGAGACAAATACATTGGTATACATTTAACACAATTTCACTTGATTTCAAATTTACCTCTGATCTATTTTACCCCCTTATTTTACAATTCCCCACATTTCCGCAGAGGTGAACTCAAAAATTCCGATTCAGCACCCTTCAAACTATAAAAATACATCTGTAAACCTTCTTCCCCAAACTTCTAGAATGGGATTCTCGTTTTAAACTACTATATAGAGCTTTATTCATTCAGGGCATAATCTCCCATTCCCGGTATTTCTCATTGAAGTCTTGACTGTGACCCTAAACTAACTATACACCCTGTTGAATTTTCAGCGACGAAATTTAAGTAACTGTGAGTCTCTCACACCAGAGAGTATGAAAATTGCCCAAAATAGATCGCCGTGCAACCAAGATCTTGCAAACAAGCCTGAACGATCAAGAAGCCGAAAGTTCTGGGAATCAAAAAATAGGATTTCAAATTGTGGACAATAGAAATCGTGGTGATTACTTTGGACTGATGACTGTGGAATATTGTCGTCGAGGGACTTTTATAACCTTATCGTCTTGAACTGCTGGACAAAAATTATCTTCAGTGCTGAGACGATTCTCATGGAATACCATGGATATTTATGCGAACTTATGCGCTGTCATTTTGGAGTCTTCGCTGTGTGGACATATCAATCGTTGAAGTGCACACGCTTCAACACAGGACACTTCAGAACTCTAAGTATTCTTATCTATAACTATTTGTGTTTATATCCTCCTGTCATTTTGGTTTTGGCACTAACACAAATTCTTGCAGCATCGTGTTTACCCCCTCATTAACATCTGTTTTACTTCTCCCCTTTCGCTCCCTATTGTTGGGTTCCACAAGCTCATTTATTTGTGTTTGACAGGTATTTCTGACCTTAGGCGTCCATTAGAATCTGCATAAAAATACATTCCAATATTCCAAAAAAAACGGGTTCGAAAAAAGGGGGTACTTATTTTTATGGAAATGATCCTCATTTCTCTTTCATTTCTCTATGTATGTTATCCACAAGTACTTAGCAGTATCCATCCCATCTAGGTGTGACTGGTGTATAGTTATGCGGCACTTTGATGTATTTCCTTTTAGGGGTGTAACATGAATGATCTAGCCCTTTTGGGGATGAAATTCCATCTGCCACTCCTCCGCCCAGTGCTGCAACTGTTACTGATTGAGGTCTTGCTGAATTCGAAGGCCTCCTTTCGACACTGTTGATTTTCCGATAAAGAACGCAGTCATCAGCAAACAGCTTGACCGAAGATTCTGCAGGCAGTCGTTGATAAAAAAAGAAAAGTTGCAGCCTTGGCCTAGGACATGACTTGGAGGAATTCTGACTGGACTGGTCATTTCTGGATGAGAAGCCATCGAGCAATACTTTATGGAGGGTGAGTTAGGAAGTCTGTCCTCAATACATGAGTCTGTCAATACCATAGAATGCAAGCATATGTTAAGTAGTCTCCGATTACTGGACACGATCAAACGCATTTGAAAATTCAAGAAAAATGACGTCAACTTGTATCTATCGTCAACACTCTTGGCCAGCTCTTGGATGGTTCGGTGCAGGACCGTCTTTAGCTAAATCCGTGCTGAGCATTGGTAAGTATATTGAACGTGTCCAGGCGATTCGTGATGCTGCTGCAGATGGCATGTCTAATAGTTTGCAAGTCACTGATGGTAGTGAAATTGGTCTGTAGTTCTCGGCTTTATTTGTCTCCTCATTTTTAATAGAGACACACATTGGCTGTTTTCCAACCATGCATTATGTTGCCCTGGTTGAGTGAGGCTTTAACACTAATACAAAGTACCTCATCGACACGACTTTCCATCACCTGGTAGGAATCTCGTCTGGGTAATTGCCTTGTAAATCTTGAGACCAGCCATGAACTTGCGAATTTCCAGGATAGATGGTACTAGGGTCCATATATATAAGTAAGGGCTTGGTCCTTTATCCTTACACTTAAGTGAACGCAGGGGGTTCCTAGGAGACCCCCAAAATTTGGTTTTCGCGCGTGGCCGCTTTACGCGTGGGATTTTTGCCCCGATTTTTTTTTGTAATTGTCCTGAAACGGAAATTTTAAAATGCGCTTCTTTTCATCCCAAAATAATTAAATCGTCCAAGCCGTTAATGCGTTAATTAGTGGAGGCCCATGGAACCCCCCCCCCCCCCCTTTGGCACTAACGGAAGTCATTTGCGAATATTTTTAAAAAATAAGAATAAGACCCGAGAACCAAAGCCAATTTTTTTTGCTGATATAAGTTTTCACACATACATGTAGTAAATAATTATTGTGACATTAAAAGTAAAATTTAACCCTTTATGTGCTGAAACCAACAATTTCCATCATGTAGCTCCACACTGTTACTGTACAAACTCTAATGGGAACATGACGTGTATTTTGCAACACCCGAAAAAATACAGTATTTCCTACACTGCTGTTTTTTTGTTAATATAAGTAATTTAGGTCTTCTAGAATAGATATCAACATAAACTAAGTTTTCAAAATGTTTGATGTAGCGCAAGGCTAATTTGAATTTTCCGTCTTTTTTGACCAATTTTCGATTTTTCCGCGGTGTTTTGAAAACAAATGTTTTGCCCCTAAGTTGCACCCAAAATAAACAAATCTCATTTTTTAACAATTGCCGATTTGGGTTTTTGTTTTATGATCCTTCACATGTTGTATTAAGTTCGTGCAAAAATTCCCGCGGGAAAGTGTTTCCTTAGAATAAGAGGGGGGTATCCCATGGACCCCCCCCCCCCCTTGGGCCCAACGGGAGTGAAAACCCCTTGTCCCTAAGGGTTGATATTTAAAGGGTCCTCACTCTTGTTGAACAGAACACTGATGAGGATTGGTATTCATTAACTTGCTGTCAGATTAAGTGATGGCTTTTTTAGCTTTCTTGCTGTTGATAAACTCTTCCCGATCGCTTAGGATTGGTGGAAGAATCAGGGGAACTAATGATTTTGACAAATCATGATGCCTTTTTGTCTTGTCCTGCACCGCTGCTAGATTTTCAGATATTTGTACCTTTGGAATTGCTGCTTGAAATGTGTTTTCGCCTATAACTCGGAAACTTAGGTAGTAGCTAGTACCCACTATTAGCTTTCTGAATCATTGATTAGATAAAAATGTGTATACTTTTAAACAACGGTTTGATCAATTTAAAAATGTGACCCCTGTACAATATATGTCTAGGCCTTCCTTAATACCACAGGCTTTGCTACTATTTACTCACTCAAAAAACTTTTGTACTCGAGATGTATTACAATGTGTGCTACTCCTAGGGCTATCAAGCCTTTCCACCGGGATTTGAAGATTTTAATCTTATTCGGCGAGGATTCGGTTCACACAGTGGTCGAGAAAAAACGAACAGAAACATTACAAAAGGACAGATGATGCCTTCGTGAATCTAATAAGAAATGGATTTCATAACGAATATTCGCTATTTTTTTGCAAACAAAGGATGCAATTTTTCGTAAGATTTTTACCAGGAGACGAACTGAGAGTGTTTTCGATCCTCCATGAGATGGGTTGCCTTTTGTTCAATAACTTAATGTCGGTTTTTCTTAATTATATACGCACGTCCGAAATAAATCACGAAAGAATGGGTTTGGGTATCTTTGGACCGAAGACGTGTTTTTATTACATGACAAGGAAGGGAACATTTAAAACCTTCAAATCTCTTAAAATCTGGTATTTATCACACACCTCGTTTTGAAAATAGCGATGAATGTTTGGTACCATTAGTAATTACATTTGTGGAAGGTTCCAATTGGACTGACTTCGTTTTAGGGTATGTTGTGAAAAGTTGTGGTCGGTGGGATGATTGTCCTCCACTGGTATAAAATGAATAATGCCAACTTGAATAGGATAAAATCCGAACCGTTGTTATTTGCATACTTTTTTGCATACAAAAGAGATAATATCTAAGGTTCCACTCAACATTACTTGAATGGAGGGGTTCAGGAGAGCTGTATAGTCTTTTGTTCGTAAACCATTGAATAAAAGCAGGCAGAGGAATTACCCTATTAAAAGCATCAGTAATTTCAACGGTGTATTTATTTTCCCATACATTAATGCACTCGCAAACACCTGAAATCAAAGCACGGTCCACACGAATCAATAATTCTTCGTAACATGCTTTTTTGAAGCGCGCCTAATTTGTGAATGGGTTTGCCAGCAAGTTTCAGAATGCAAAAGTCGATATGCACCTGGACCCAGTTTGTTGTGCATTTGCCTAAAATCAGTGAAATTGAATAAAATCCAAAGAAGAAATGTGTTTCCATGTTTGGAACCCTGGGTTGTAACCCACTGTATTGTTTGTCCACGATGAATAACAAATTTTCATTCATTTGTCGAAAACGTATATTTTTTGGAAATAATTAATAAAAACCCACCGGACAATCTAATTTAATTGGACATACCAGATGCTTCTCTGGACATACCGTAGCTACTACTGTCCATACGAAATCCACTTTGGTCTTGAAATGAGACTTTAGCTATAGTGCTGAAACCAATGAACTCAGAACATGCCTCAACATGAAAATGAAAAGTCAATTAGTCTATTATACGAACGTGTTTACCCTTTAAATTTGTTATATATGCATTCTGCTAATTTTTAATAGGGGCGCACGCAGCTACTATATGCTACTTACCCTTAATAGTCTTTGTCATAGTTGTCGGGTGTGTTATGGAAATATTGGTGAAATAAGCGCTAGCAGAGAAAGCATTCAAGCTGAATAATCGTTCCAAGATAAAAACACTGTTTATAGCTGTTTGATGCAGAATACATAATGCTGTAAGCGTTGCATTAAAAACGTGAGTTTTGGTTAACTTTGTATCAAGGTTTGTAAGGAACGAAAATATCACCCATCGGATGCAGCTTAACATTTGTCTTATTGCAAGTGTTGCAATTACAGAGAAAACAAATTTAGGAATAAAATATAAGTACAAATACCATGCCATTTATTTATATGGCTTTACGTTCGTGGCATGAGGAGATTTTGCTGGTAGTTAAGGTATGGAACTGCCTCACCCTGCCATTCCTAACAAATATTTAAAACATTATTAGCATGGATAATTTGGGTAACGAAAGTGTATCTTATTCTTATTCCGCAAAACTGTTGGTAATATGTGCGGCCAATACTATACCATACATTGCGCCAAAAGCAACGTTACGTACAGGGTCCTTTTTCTTAATCCACCCCGTTGGCAAATAATTGACGTCATATTAAAGGCGAAAATGTTAAAATTTGTCTCTGTTCTGTGGATCCTGCGTCAATATTTGTTTCCAGCCAGGACTGGTTGCTTTCAGAATTAGGGTATTTCAATCAATCAATCAATCAAATTTATTTTTGTCATCACATCATCACATCAAACAATGAAATACAAGATATGAAATTGCAGCATACAAATAAAAACAATCAAACAAATAAAAAAAATAAAAAAAATAAAAAGAATATAATTAAATTAGAAAATAGTGATGAAAGAGGTCACTGCTAAACGCTAAGCGTGAAAATGCAGTAAACTCACCTAACTTACGTGTTACTACGACAAAGACAGACAAAAAAAAAAGAGATCAACTCAAGGAACACAACAGACAGGACCGACACATACGATACAAAATTACATGGACAAAGACAAAGAGAGCCGACAGTCAAATTCCAAGGATAAGAAAGTACAACAGAGTAAAAAGACAGAAAATTAGGAAGTGATGACAGCACTATGCGAATTGATGTGATTACTATTTTATATTAATTTTGAAGGAAGATAAAGTTGGGGCGTTTTTAATATAAGAAGGCAGAATAGCCAATAGTAAGCGGGGCCTTGGACCATCAGCGGTATATTAGCAAGTGCGGTATTAAATGGTTTTACACGGGGTATTTGGGCTTGCCTGGTCTCATAATGGTGAGTATGAGTATAAAAAGTTAAAAAATCCTGATCAAATAAGGTCTTCCGGTTGAAGGTTATAGTTGTATTGATACATGAACGGGGCAAGCTGAAGTTTATAAATAACATTAACCTTCAACGTTTAGAGCAGAGAAAGAGGATGGGGTGGTCTGTGTGGGCTAGCCACAGGGAGTTAGTACATGTCCTAATAACTCTTTTCTGGAGAATAAAAGTGAGTCCAGACCAGCATTATTAGCATCAAAGCCCCAAGCTAGGGCTCCCATATTATATATAAGGCATATAAGTGAATTATATAATGTGAGAAGTGAGCTTGAGGAAGAAACTGTCTAACTTTGCGGATAACCCCGTTGTATCTAGCAATAATTTTGGAATGTGCTGGGTATGGGAAATTACAGTAAGTATTGTGGTCAATAGGATACCAAGGAATTTTGTAGGTAGTACTTGCTGAATCTGAGTATGCTAATTTAACATTCTAGTTCATATTCTGGCTTATTATTATTTTATTTTTAAAAATCATATAGTTGGTCTTTTTTATATTCAGCGTATTTAATTTGTTTAATTTAAAACCAGTTTGAAATAATATCAAGTTCTTTTAATTTTTACTATGTTCAAGTGTTATTAGAATTGGGATGTGAAAAAGTATATTTGTGTCGTCTGCAAATTAATATAAAGTGTGGTATTACAGAACAAAGTGGACGGTCATTAATGTATTATGAGGAAACAAAAGGGGCCCAAGGGTAGAGCCTTGAGGAAATCCACAAGTATGGTGCTGGTTCAGAGAAGGTGTTATAAACAAAACCCGTTGTTTTCTTTTAGATAGGTAGTTCCTTATCAGTATTAGCAAGACCACGGATACCATACTTATTTAACTAGTAAAGAAGGATGTCATGATTTATGGTATCGAAAGCCTTGCTAAGATCTAAAAAATACCACGGTGATGAAGTTATATCCCAGATTCTCAGCTATTTTGCAATAGAGTTCATTTATGGCCGTATGTCTAGAAACACCGGGAAATTAAATGCAAGGACCGGTTGCTTTTCAGATTTAAGGGTATTTCAAGGACTTATGTCTAGAAACACCGGGAAATTAAATAAATAGGTATCACTATGAGTCGTTTTCCATCAGAACAACTACTTTCCGCCGACTGCATGGACTATTTCGTATATTAAATTTTAGAATTGCAAATTGCGAGCATCTTCTATCATTCATTTTAATTCCGAAAAATTGTTCGCATCAATTGGGATGAATATACCTATAGTAAAGTAGTCCCAGATATGAAGAGAAATAACACGGATGACGTGGTTACTGCGTTTGGAGTCTATTCAAATATACAAGAGACACTGGACACCCCCCCCCCAAAAAAAAATTACTTACCAATACATTAAATAACACCTAGAATAAAGTTGAAAGGTACGGGGTGCTTACACCTGCCCCCCCCCCCTTAATACCTTTACTGTTAAAAAAAAAAGCCGAAAATGGTCAAGCTTACTCTCTAAATGTAAAAGATGAAATCACTCTTTCAAGCAGTGACCCTAGGGGCCCAGTCTTTGTTGGAGTTAAATTTTACTCTTTAAAGAGTGATTTTGTTTATGATTACTCTTCATCGATGCATTGTTCTCATAAAGTGATGAATTGATAGATTCACACTCTAAAAGGGAAATTTTAACTAAAACAAAGATTGTTCCTAGAGTCATTTTGAGTGATTTTCAATCTTTTACATTAAGAGTATGTTACACTGCGAGAATGTTTTAGCAGTCCTGCGTTGTTGAGTAAAACTTTAACCACAGTTCACTAAATTTATTCAGGTGCTAGGCATTTCATTTTAAATAATAAGTTTATTTTGATTCATTTACTGTGGAAAACTGGGGAACCAAGCCCTAACCAACCAGTATCCTCTAAAACGCAAGTCAACTATGCACCGACTTAAAAATTTGTGTCAAAATTAGGACCACAAAAGGGTATTTCCCACGTTTTTACCATTCGCACATGTGATAGACGAACACCTCATACCAGAACAAGCAGTTTCCGGCCAGGCCAAATCACAACAGCCAAGTACGTAACCTAACTCAACACATCGAGGGTGGTTTAGTGAGAAGGGATTGGTACCGAGTCGTGTTCGCGTTTGATCTATCAGCAGCTTACGACACTTTTAATCATAGAGCTACTCCATTATATTTTGGAACTCACCAACGATAACCACCTGATTGAGGCTAATCAAAGGATTCTTTCAAACAGGATGTTCTTTGTTCAGCTAGTTGCGAAGAAAAGCCTACGGCGTAAGCTCAATAATGGTCTACCACAAGGGAGCGTGCTTGCACCTCTCCTGTTTAACATATATACCAACGACCAACCTAGGAGTGCAGGAACTTGTGGTTTTATCTATGCTGACTATCTCGGAATTAGTGCACAAGATGCAGACTTCACAGTTGTTGAAGAAAGACTCCCAAAGCTTTGGATGAACTCACTCCTTACTACGAGGAAAACCACCTACGTGCAAATCCATCCAAGACATAGGTGTGTGCTTTCCATCTACGAAACCGTGAAGCCAAACGTCAGCTTAATGTAAGGTACACCCCTGGAGCACTGTGATAACCCTGTCTACCTAGGAGTTACCTTGGACCGCACTCTCTCTTATAAGACCCACATCAAGAAGACGAAGAGTAAAGTATGTTCACGCAATAATATCTTGAACAAACTCACTGGCACAAGATGGGGTGCTCGCCCACATACCCTAAGATCGACGGCACTTGCCCTGTGATACTCATGTGCAGAGTATAGTTTCCCTGTATGGGAAAGTTCAACCCATGCCAAGAAGCATTAAATGCCTCTTGCCGGCTTATCACAGGATGTCTTCGTCCAACATCAACGGAGAATACATCCTAGCAGGAATTGCTCCACCAGACATCCGTCGTAGTGTACCGAGCATGCAAGAGCGTATCTGCCAAGTATCTAATGTGAAGCATCCTATGTCTGGACAGAGACCTGCTGCCAACCGCCTTAAATCCAGAGAGAGTTTCTTAACACTAAAGTGACCAAGGGGTTTTCACTCCCGTTGGTGCCCAAGGGGGGGGGGGTTCCATGGGACCCCCCTAAGGAAACCACTTTCCCGAGGGAATTTTTGCACGAAATTTATACCATATGTGAAGGGTCATAAGACAACCCCAAATCAGCAATGAAAATGAAATTGGTTGGGCTATAAATTAGGGGCAAAACATTGTTTTCAAAACACACGAAAATTGGGCAAAAGACGGAAAATTCAAATGGGCCTTGCGCTTACATCAAACATTTTGAAAACTTATTTTATGTTGACATCTATTCTAGAAGACCCAAATTACTTATATTTAACACAAAACCAGCAGTTTTAGGGAATCCTGTATTTTTTTACGGGTGTTGCAAAATACACGTCATTTCCCCATAGAGTTTGTACAGTAACGGTTGGCAACGTACATGATGAAATGTTGGTTTTAAGCACATAAAGGGTTAATTATTTTTAATGTTAACTTAATTCATGTATGTGGAATTATATCAGCCAAAATAAGGATTGCTTTGGTTCTCGGTTTCATTCTTATTTTTAAAAAAATTCTCAAATGACTTCCGTTAGGCCCAAGGGGGGTCCGGGACCCCCACTAATTATCTCATTAATGGCTTGGCCGAATTTAATTATTTGGGATGAAAAAAGAAAGCGCATTTAAAAGTCAGACAATTACAAAAAAATTTTAGGCCCGCAAAAATCCCACGCGTTAAAGAGGCCAGCGCGGAGAACAAAAATTTGGGGGTCCCTAGGGAACCCCCTCCCCGGTCATAAGTGTTAAACAAAGTCCAACCTCATGAATCAGTCTTACGGAGTATAAGAGAGTGGCATGGTGGAAAAGAAGACTTGCTATTAACCAAGTAACATCTAATTGTATTGAAACCTGGTGAGGCATCTTCCACAAGAGCTGATCTATGGGTGATTGGCGATGCCTCCACAGATGAGACCCAGAACTGGTAGATCTAAAGGGTTCCTTGCAGAAGTGGTGCTACATGGAAGCAGATAGACACTAGCTGTGGTTTTGCACGCACCCAAAGACCATGGAACATCTCTGTCGCACACTGTTGGAGCAACAATGTACAAACAAAGCCTTGCTGAATTCAGTGAAGCAGCCAGGCGTCATTACCCCTCTTGGCTGGATTCATATTTGAGAATCACTTTGGGGACACGCAAGAAGAAGAACCACAAAATGCGTTCACATTTTAACCCCCAGTTTAGTCGGTGATAGTTGACTCAAAACGGGGTCAAAATGACTCCCATGTTGAAAATATTTTTTTAAATACTGATATACACAAACAACTGCATCAAACGGTGTAAGCAATTTTAGTCAACAATTGCAGAAATTGCATGCATAGTCACACAACATTTTCGCAGTGTACTTATGATGCTGCAGATATTGTATTTGTATTTTCTTATATTTAAAGTAATAGCATGTTAATTGCTTACTTTGTCACCCATTATTGACCACATAAATACCAATATTGCTTGATGACTGGCGAAACACCTTGCTTTTGGAGATTTGCTTAAAACAACTTGGAAAATAGTGCTATTAGTGTGTTTCAGAAAAGTATGACGTCACTATGGAGTTGTAAACATGCCACAAAATATCCATTACTTAACAATTTCAAATTAATATTAAAAATTAAATTACTAGAGGTTGATGCATTTTTCCGCAGAGGATAAGATTAGTAACCTGTTGCTTTCCAATTTTTATGAACTTTGTAATTACTTGTTTGTTGTCTTCAAATTGTTAAAGTTGACTTGTTTATTGTTGCTGGGGTAAGTTACTTTTAATCAGTCAGGGCCGACTGCCGGACCCGGCAATGTTGCCGTAGCGGCAGGATCTTGCCAGTTCGGCACATAAAAACAAGCATCCCCTGCAGAATTCCGAAACCTTGAACGATTTTATTTGATGGGGACGTTATATGGTACAGGGGGAGGTCCATATTTTATCATGTAAAGTAGTTATGTGCTAAAATTTTTACCCATGGCTTAAAACCATTTCACCTTGGGGTGTGGGTGAAAATTTGAAAGTTAAAATTTCTAACTTTTCGTTTTTATTGAATTTTAGGTTAAAACGTATTTATATCACCAAAATATATATTTTATTATATTTAAAAACATTATTCGACGAAATACTTTGTTTGCACTCATTTTCTATACTCTAAAAGTGCATTATTAGATAACTACCAACTTTAATTTTACCGCGCTTGCAATGCATTTTGGGAAAACAGCAGTACCGTACCCGGCAACCACATTGCCGGTTACGGCAACGTTGCCGGATCTGGCCGTCGGCCCGAACTGTTTAGAGAAAAAGTAGGCTATTTTGAACCCAATACGAAACTGTTCAAATGCTTGAATGTAAAGGTCGGTTATACAGTATTTCAATGACATAGACTGAAGTGACAAAAATAGTACAACCCATGCGCAGAGGTGTTTTTGGGGGTGGGGGGATTGTTTTTTTTTTTTTTTTTTTTTTAAGATTTAAAAACACAAAGTTATTTAAAATGGTCGTATTCTCGTAATAGGAATAGGGTTGAAAAAATAATTCAAATTGTATTAAAATTCATTATGCGATTACTTCTAACAATCAGTTGCCATTCATAAACTGAAACCACAGTCAGCCAGATTTGTACGAAATGGAATATCTATGCAATTAGCACGTTCCCACAAGGGAAACGAATTTTCAGTTTGAAAAATCCTAAGTAAGCTAAGGAATGGGTCTTTCCGATTCGTGTAAACACTTTATTTGATTTCACAGGTAACAAAAATTTTCATTTATTGATGTTTTCAAAGTATTGGCAGACAGCCTGTACCTTTTAATGTACACTTCAGTAAATATTAAAAAGTAAATAAAAATCAACCTACACGAATGTCTTCAGTAATATACCAACTGGAATATATGACAGACTATATAAATAATTATTTGTTTTTACAACATTGATACAAAAAATACAATACCGATGAGAGGAGACAAATGTCATGATGAGATCTGACCCAATTCATATAACACGCAAGTTGCATTCATCCTCATATTAAATATGCTGGAATATCTGACAAACCGTATGAGTAACTATTACAAAACATATACAATATCGATGAGAGGAGACAGTTTGGGCGTAATATATCAACAATTCCTAGAGATGACACTCGATGGAGTATCGAAAGTTCAGCACTCCGATATGAGAAATGAATAAATTCTACTCATAGTTAAAGGGGCGTTGCGTGATCCACAACCTCGTCTCCCGACTTACCTAAAAAAGGTTGAGATTTTTATATCTGAAACGTTCGCCTTCGTAATCCATGTGTACCGAATCTTACGTGCAAATTCGGTCGTATTTGTTAGAAATTGTGGAATTTCCTGTTTTCCTGTTGCCCCACCGTCCCTTGAACGCTATATTTAAGTTTATTTCATTGAATCTGAAAGCGTGAAAGCAACCTAGCAAGGAGCTTGTTGGTGCCACATTCATCCTTCTGTTGATCATATTCATTTCGTTATTCCCTTTGTTGATGCATTGGCAAATATCAGGTCTGGCTGGGTGCTAAACAAGAAGTTAGAAAATGAGATGACCAGGGAAATAAAAACAACAGCGGTTTGTACAGGTGATGGTGACTTGAAAATCGTTTCGAAAGATAATAGTCAAACGTTCGTAACATGATACACTAAGAAGATGTGAGACTCAATTTGATCTACTGAGGCCAAAGGGAGCTAAAAGCTATCAAATACATAGGAACGTGTCATTATAAGAACACGTAAACAAGCACCCAAGTTGTGCTTGGTCTGTTTTTTTTTTTTTTAAAAAAAATCTTCTTCTTCTTTCTTGTTCTGTTGTTGATGTTTTGTTTTATCACTTCTTTTCGTTTATTTAAAATGGTTCTTTCTTTTGAAATACGTTACCTTTATTCTGCTTTTCTCATTCTTTAGAAACTCTCTCTCTCTCTTTTGTCAAAAGTACTTTTAAATGTATTAGGAATATTTAAAGGTCCATGGCCCGATCGCTAATAGCCTCGTCCCCAGAAGCCCCAGATTTTACCGGGAAAGGTCAACATTTTGGTATCCAAAGAACGCTGCTACTTTTCTCATTTACCCTGTGAAATCTTAGAGCCAAAAGATGTCTGGTTTGGAAGTTATGAGCGAAAATTTGCCACATTTTGGTCAACCAATAATAATTTTACACAGGTCTCTATGTGGCTTACGTTTTTTAGCTCTGGCATCAGAACGGATTGAAATATCGGGCGCGAACTTTACAGATGGGTTTGGAGTGAAGGCCATCTTTCAAATGAAAACTTCATATCTTTAAATTGGACCATCCCCTTTAATTTCCACTTAAGACGACACTTAAGAAGTAATTAGCTATTACTAAATAACTACACGATGTGATTTGCCTGGCAGTTCAACCAGACGTATCATTTTTGTTTTGGTTAGTCCTTCGAAGTCTCTCTGAAATCTCTAATAATGGCCAACGTTTCTAGAAAGGGAATGTGTAATACTATATCGGTTACTTGCTAGAAAACCCGTATAATCCCTAACGTCCTTTTTGGGAATTGACTACCATCTGACGATCACCTGAAAAAAAAAGAGGTGGCGTTATTTTTCTCGTTAGTGGTTCCCCTTAAAACAAGGTAGGGGTCGCTCATGATTTTCGACAGGTGGGCCTTAAGGGATCGTTTTGGGGATATTAGGACACAACCTATCTCGTTATGGTATGTCCAGAAAGTCAAACTCTTTTGAAACCCCCAAAGGTTACATGGTAGATCATGATTCCATATGTTAACACTCTCTTTTCGGCTAGTTGCCCTATTTAAAGACGCTTAGACTCTTCTTATGTCCAGGCAACCAGTAAGATGGTTTACTTTGAACTGCAGATCCACTTTACGCGTGTTCTACTTTTTTTAATCGGTCAACCTAATCAGACATAAGCTTGACAAACCGCCAGGTTTGACCCTCCTTTTAAACTTTATTGTCCTCCTCAGTAAGAGAAAAACATTAACGCGCTGCATTGGAAACGTGTGTTCCTTTGCTTCTTACATTTTTTGGTCACGGAGTCTCCGGTGTGTGCAAATTACGAAGTGCTAACAAAATAAAGTTATGGTATTTTACCCACTTTCCAGCATGTTCAGTCATCCCAGGCAATATGTTCACCTAGTATTGTTGGGCATGGCCGTTTTAGGAATAAAACTGAACAAATGCTACATGTTGCTAAAAAGTAACCCTCTAATGTATTATCGATATTTTTTATCATACCACGAAGAGGGATAGGGTGGCGATAGAAAGACTCCATGTGTAATGCTTTATTTTACGATCAGCATAATTGAAAGCTATTTAATGCAATTTAACATGTTTCAATTTTCCCCTCTAATCATTTGTCCCCTTACTTTACCAATGCTTCCCTACAAGGATTTATTTGTACGGTATTCTGAAGACTTCACCGACATGTGGTGAATTCACATTATGTTTGCACAGTTTTCTATTTGTAGCACTCAGTGGTTTCGTTCAAATGTCATGTTTCACACCGCCCCGTAAGTTTTCGTCTTTCCTTAGTCATAATACCCTCTTTGAGTTTAACACATACAGAGTGTGACAAAATATTCAATTATTTCTTGATCAATCTTCGCTAAATCGCTAAGTTGTATGAAGCCTAATTATCCCTCTATGAATTCCCGTTTTAATACCCTATCCCATTTGGCTCCTTATAGATTCAGAATATACCAATTAGGCCACTTTCACCTTGATATGCTTAAATTCGGTTAAGTAGCGAACATATATTGAAAGCGCATTGGAAATCGGTGACCTAACTTTCAAAAAAGTGTGAACAGATTAACGATTGAATGTTTTAAGTCATGATATATTGATTATTAAAGCTGGCATATAGATGTATCTCTGAATCAGTTTAAGGGTACACTTGAAGCATCGCTTCAAGAATTCAACATTCCGACATGAGACATATGCAACATCAAAAAACCTCGGGTGTACTACCCGCAAACAGCAAAACTGTTTGACCAAAATGACAATTAGATCCAAGCTCTCTTAGATTAGATGAGAAGCATCGTCCGTCACAAGGAATATCTATGTGACTCCTAATCCTCAGCGAAGAGCAGCTTTTGTGATGTTCGCAGCAGTCTATTTGAGGCTTATACAAATTAAAAACACCTGGCTGAAGAAAAAAACCTGGCAGCGCCAGACCTTTTTTCAGGTCGTAACGAGGAAAAGTGAAAAAAGGGTTTGGGTGGAGGGGGGGGGGGCCAAATATCAAAAATTTAGAGATCTAAACGGCTTGAGGAAGATTCCTAAGACCATTCAAGAGAGAAGTTCTCACTCCCTCCACAGATGGTATCCAACCCTGCTGATGAAATATAACTCAGATGTTCCCGTCATATGGTCAGAATGGAGGATTCTCGTATTCTAAAACAGACCATCTTTAGCGACTCCAGTCTGGGAAACGGTCAACGGTGGGGCTCCTGGAAACGCTCTAAAGACACTCTGAAAGCTTCTCTCAATCGTTGAATGTTGATCCATGAGAACAATGGAGATGCAAGCTCAGCAACGTAACTCAGTGGCGTGCAACCACTACCAATGGTGCAGTTACCCATCTGCTCAACGCACCCAACGAGTTGAAACGATAGCAAAGAAAGTCTAGAACTAGAACTGCTAGTAGGCACTATATCAACTGCTAACTCCTGTTCAGTGTGTCATCGGTCTTTCCGTGCCAACAATATTCCTTTTAGTCACTCGTGTGTTGTCATGGTCATCAAGCTTTTAATATTATTAAAGCTGTCGTACAACATGTATCTCTGATTAAAGTTAAAGGGTTTGACCACATTGAGCATCGTTTCAAGAATGGCTGGTCCCAGCCTGGTATACCATCGATAGCCATAACTGAATTGCGTGTGATTATTTGCACAACTTTTATTCAGACCACAGGCCGTGTGGAAACGTGATTTTGGCACAAATTGAGTGCAGAAAAAGCGCGATACCACGATACAACGTGATTTACGGTAGTCACGCATTTCCGGCATTCCGGTTCCTGAAGCTTCAAAGACCACGCGTATTCAAAAAAAAAAAAAAATCTTTTTCTTAATGTAACCAAAACATTTTTAAATCAAATAAGACCATGTTAGAAATGTAAAACACCCGTCTTCATCATTATACATGATGTGTAAAATAAAACCGGGTATTTTAGACCCCAAACAGGACATTTTGCAGGGCATCAGTCTTCTATAATTTATTGAGGTTACCGCGACTTCATAGTTGCTGCACCGTTTGTAATTAATGTCGTCAAACAAGTCACGTTCTCAAACGTAATACAAATGCTGAATAAAAGAGATCCACAAAAAGCACAGGTGAAGTAGGGCTAATTAAAAGAGTCTTACGACATAACATATTTTACATAATTGGAAAATTTTAACTACTGCTCAACATGCTCAACATCAAATTCAAAACCAATTAGTCTATCTATACGTAGGTGTCTCCTTTTAATTTTTTTTATATATGCATTCTGCTAAAGTTTTAACAGGGGCGCAGACAGCTAACTATGCTACTTACCCTTAATAAACTTTGTCATAGTATGCCGGATATGTTATGGAAATAATTGTGAATTAAGCGCTAGCAGAGAAAGCAGGTCGAGCTGAATAATCGTGCAAAGATGAAAACACTGTTTGATGCAGATTTATAATGCTGTAAGCGTTGCCTGTTAAACGTGATTTTGGTTAACTTTGTACCACTGTTTGTAAGGAACAAAATATCACCCAGCGGATGTAGCTTAACATTCGTTTTAGTATAAAAGAAAAACAATTTGGAAATAGAATGTGTCACATACCATGCCATTTACTTATACGGCTACTTTACTTTTGTGGCAGAAGTAGATTTTAAGGGTAAGAAATTGCCAACAGCCCCCTACCCTTTCAAAGAATTATTTAAAAATTATATTAGCATGGTATTCAAATGTGTAAACGCGAGTGTCTTTTTATTCTGTTGGTAATAGGTAAACGAGGTACGGTCAATGCTACCGTATAAACTCGCCAAACATTGCACCCAAAGCAACTTTGCCGACCGGGTTCTTTTCCACCCCTGTTGGCAAATATTCGACGTCAATGAAAAAATAGTAACATTTTTCTCTGTTCAGTGGATCCTGCGTCATCATTTTGTTTCCAGCCAGTACCGGTTGCTTTTCAAATTTAATGGCATTTCAAGGACTTATGTCTAGAAACACCGGAAATTATATACTTAAATAATCAGTATCACTATGAGTCGTTTTCCATCAAAAAAACTCCATAAAATAAATATCAAACGGTTCTGCCGACCTCTATACTTTCCGCCGACTGCATGGACTATTTCGTATATTAAATCTTAAGAGATTGCAAATTGTTGAGTATCTTCTATTATTCATCTTAATGTCAGAAAATTGTTCGCATAGATCGGGACGAGTATACCTCAAAATATTCTCCTCTATAGGGCGGGTTAGTTCAGAAGTTACTCCGGTTTTTCTTTTCTATTTCTTTGTCAACAAAACGGTTTTCGGTAGGCATTCTACAATCAATTAAGTGCAAATTTATAGAAATGTTATCCTCTGAAAATTCCTCGTGTCCTTGTACATTTCAGTTGAAATATATAAAAAGACCAGCTGAAATACTTTGATAATTTCCCGTTATAAATGCGCATCCAATTATGACTGATGTCGCTTTAATTTTCTGGATCACGATTGAACACTATTATTGTCGCTCTTTGTTAAATCCCAGAGTAAAATATGTGTATTTAAGCAATAAAAAACTCATTTTTGAATAGCGCCCCAGGTTATTATTTTGAGATTTTTGGCACAAATGCATTGGTAATTTGCTAGTAAACTATACCTTTTAATGGTAATGCTAAAACCTCTCTATATGCAACATAAGAGGGATTTAAACGTCATTCCAAGGTTGAAAAGCGTGGCCGGGTGTGGGGTTTTTAGGACGTACAGTATTGGTGACGTGGTATTCATAATATCAAGCCCAGGCTTATATACTACGTCCTGTAATCCGTTCTTTCCGGCCTACTGCGAGGACGAGTGGTGGTGGGTTGATCGTTTGGGTTTCGGGAACTTTCCCTCTCCAGTTGCAGTAACTGTCATGTCATTCTTCGGATTTTTGTCTTCATCTACATAATGTGGAACCCATGCAATATTTGTTTGTGAAGCTAGAAAAGTTGATGCGGGGTGACGAGCAACAACGTACCTAGTCGATGTCCCTACTTTACCTAACGTTTCCTTAGAATAAAACCATAAGATAGGGCTTGCAAGCTGAAACACTCCGAAGAGAATGCGAACTCCATTCAAGGCGTGACTGATCACAGGAACCTAGCTTGTTGTGATACTGCCTCTGCCTGGTAGTATTCGACTGCGAGATGTATGGTCGTGCAATTAACTCCTAACTACCAAACTTCTTGTTGTTTCTGTGACCCACAGTGAAAGCTAATTTATATAGGTAGCTCGTAGAGCCATTCTTGATACAGAGTCCAGTGCCTTCTTGATTTCCTTATTTATCAGCCTAAGGAATTTGAAGTAGGTTCTCAGAGTCTGTTTGATGAATCCTCTGGACCCACTTCTACTGGGGAGTATTTCAGCTATCACCCTGTTACTTGTGCTTCTTTGATAAGGTCTTCATATTTGCATGAAATGACAGGGAAATAGCGCCATGTACGTGTCAACGCTCACCATTAGCTGTTCAGTTGGTTCACGCAGGTCAAATTATGATCATTTTCGTGAGATTGTGCTATTTCCTAATGGACATAGAGAAATGTCATGTTTCCAGGCCTAACGTTAAATTTGGATCGGGAATCCTCGAATCTAATTACAGAAATCCCTCTTTTATAACGCATGCACACTTTTGAGCACTACCTTTCAGAGGTGTATTTTACTAGGCAATTACCAACATAATATGCATTACTCTCACAAAGTTGAAAATGTTGGGCACTCTAAAAACAACGTGTTATTCTTGCTTTAATATATGTCGAAATTTAATTTTACAGAAATAAGGTATTAAGTTGCCCCCACCAAAAAAATACCCCTCACTTGACCGGTTTCAAATAAATATTTAAAAAGTAAAATCTGAATGAAAATCCTGGAAGTTGATGCATTCTCGTGCATAGGATTATTTTAGTAACAAATTATATACTTTGTATAGCTTATTTGTGATGTGATCAAGGCAAAATGAGTCTGAAGTCGGTAAAATGCGATTTTTACTTTGCTAATGGGGTAATGTGCTTTTAAGAGTAAAGGTGTGGCTATTTTAATGAACCAAACTACGAAATGTTCAATGACGTGTAAATATTATGTTCGTTGTACTGTATTTCAATGGACATAGGATGAACCACCATGATGGGAAATATGAATGCAATTTATGGACCTCACGGACGCTTTTTAGCCACAAAGGCTATTTAAAAATGTCGTATTCTCGTACTGGGAATAGGGTATTAAAACATTCAAATTGGCATTAAAATCCATTGATTGCTAAAAATCAGTTGCCATTCATAAACTGAAACACAATCAGCAAATTTGTTACTTAATGGATATTTTCTTCGTAATTGTTTACACTATGAAATTAGCATATCCAACAAATAAACGATATTTTCAGTTTGGTATGTTCAAGTTTAATGCATTACAATTCCTAAGGAAGCTAAAGAAATGGCCTTTCCGTTTGTAAACACTTTATTTACTCTAGTAGCTCATGGTGGTTTTGTATGCAATATATGGCCCAGAGCTAAACTCTTCAGGAATCCACTAATTGAAGGTCCAGGAAAAATATTTGGTTGTAGGCAAGCGGGACTAGAGGTTTAAAATCACAAAAGCGGCAATGGTCCCACAATATCAAAATTTTGTGAGAAATTAATAAACATCATCCTAGCGCATACACTTGTAAAATCTGCAATAATTTGCATATGTAGAAATATGATTTTTTTTACCTAATTTGCATGCAATTTGCATAAAAGGGTGTTCCAGAGGTAGTGGGCATTTTCTTCTGGTTACAGTAAATGCAGGAAAGCTACGGACATGCGTTTTTGCATAATGTTGGAATGTGTACGCTATCAAAATAAAAGTGAAGTTTTCCAAGTTTAGTTACTAAAGGTTGTTAAAATTTGTATTTTTTAATGCAAAAAAAAAAATACGTTTTTAAGCAGTTGCGTCGAGTTTCGGTTGATTTTGGCTTACCATAATAAAATTGCATTATTTTTAGTTAAACAAAAACCATGTTAGAAACAGTCTACACTGCAAACTTGAGCACCAGAAACAAACACGGTTTTCAGGTTTAATTACAACAAATTCGACGTGTCGTGTTTCTCTTCATTTGTGTAGTAAAATACCAGCCAGGGCTGCTGCCTGTTCTAAGAGTACACCGTATTATTTCTGTCACGCGTATGTTACATAACAGGACAATTCGCGCCATTATCAGAATACTCACAAAATGGTCTTCATTGCCGCAAGCATGTTCGCTATAATGAAAGAAATTTTAAGTCCTCTCTATTTCTTATTAGTCGTTCCCAAATTTTAAAAATCGTCAATTAGAATTGTAAATAGTATGATGCGAAAAAAAAGTTCTTCAATATTTTTAAATTAAGTCATTTGAATCCACGCATCTTGAAATTAAAACATAACTAAAAAGAAGAATTATCAATAGAAACGTAATTAGGGTTCCAAATGGAGACACCGCGATATCAAATTTACTAATTGAAAAGGCTGTATGAAAAATAAATTCTTCAGATAGTTTCCTCATTAAAATACCCAGGCTATCTCTAAATTCTTACATTACCATTTATTCTAATTGGATCATCAGTTTAAATTATAAAATTGAAACAAAAACGCATTGAAATATAAAGGTAATAGATAAAAAAATTAATTCTCCTAATTTTACCCATTAGTCTAAGAAATTTAGAGATTATAAAGGAGATATCGCAGTATTTGAACCTCCTTTGTATGTCTTATCTACTATATAAGCAGACCGTGTAGAAATTCTATGAGTTTTGATTTTTCGACCAGTAAGCTGTTAACCCAATATAGATTGCTATATTTGTACGGATCCAAAAAGGACAAAAGCAAACCCGTTCGCCCGTTTAAAAGTCAAGTAAAACAAGAAGAAGGAAGAAAATGAATCAGAAAAGAAATAAGGCGTGTTTGAACAAATAAGACCAAAACAACAGGGAAATTAGGATGTTGGTTGACGGTAATGTGATAAACTTTTCTTTCTCCAAGAAGATTTATTTAAAGCGCGCGTAGCCAACCAGGTGTTCTGAGCGAGGGGCAATTTTCCCGTATGTGCAACAATGTCCCAGAGCCAAAGCAAAACATTCTCCCGGTCGTCAGGGTCAAAAGAATCCAAAAGGGGCTGATTTAACAGGAATATCCGTCTTTTATTCACCATTTCCCCGCAAACATTTTTGCAGAGGGGGGCAGTCCTCCCCCCTCCCCTTGCACCCACCTGGCTACGCCACTGTTTAAAAAAAAAAGTGTTTACTTTTAAAACAGCTGAAGAAAACATATTATAGGCTTTCAATTTTGGCGAGGAATTAGGAGTCGGGCCAGATTTGAAATGTGTTCCAAATTCTATCGTAATATATAGCGCGTTGCTACATTGTAAAGGCCCTCCATAAATCTCACTGATCAATATTATGAGTATTCCAGGACGGATTTGAATTCATACATAATTTCACACAGAATGGAATCATCATTACGCGGTGTCTTTGGTTCGGTTCATAATTATATTTTGAGCTATGTGTATGGCAGCTCTGTTTGCAGAGTAAAAAGAAAACCTTTTTTCTTGTCGGTGAAAAAAAGCGGAAAACCAGATAGAATGTACAATGATAAACACAAAGTTTCTGAATTTTGAGATTTTGTTTAAAAAATCCGTTTCTCAAACGAGAAATGACGGCTTTAAGATGAAAACAAACCGTGCTATGGAATTTGAAAAAATAAACCGGTTTTTATTTCAATTGAAAAAAGCGGTTATCGATTCGAAAGCTGGTAGAAACCTTGTTTTTCGATCGAAAAGCTTTTAAACCTAACAATATTTCATATCGATTTGGTAAATAAGTTTTTCGTAGGTTTATCGATTTGAAATGTATTTTATTCTTTTTAAATAAAAGGAAATGTTTATTTGTAGGGTTGGTCGATGCACATCTATGGCAAGTATTATACACAATAGAAGAGAACATTTAGCCGAATAAATGGTTTATCGGTAAAATATGGACTTTTTGGATCGTTTTATGATACATAAGGCCAAAAAAAAGAGAAGTTCGTAGTATACCTCCTTAGCTTAAAACCCTATAAGAAGAGAAAAAAAGGTTTTGTCTCAGCTTTCCGCTTGCACAGGTGTAAAAATCACATTGTATAGCGTTCTTCCTGTTTAAAGGGTTTTCTAGAGACTAAACTTTTTGGGGAGGGGGAGGATGGTCAAGAAAAAAATTGGCCGCCAAAATAAAGTCTAAAAAGCAATAATAATAAAAAAGAATTATTTTTTCTGACTAAATAAACGCATAGCGCTTAGGTTTTTGGCCGATAGGAAGCCGGGACATGCTTCTTTTTCTGGTCTATAAGCGCGATTGCGTTGTTGTTTTATTCAAAAAGCTATGCGCTACGTGGAAATTCTTTTTATTGTCTTTTAGACGATTTTTTTTTTTGTCTACTTCGTGGCCATGTATCTTGACTATTTTTAAATCGTTAAAAATATCTGAAATCTTAAAAAAAGAAATGCAACTAACAGTTGATTTTTACGCCTTTGCGAGCGGCCGAAACTGAAACGAACCTTCTCGGCCTAAGCTAATATTGGTTGAGGTAGTATAATCCAGGCTAACGAGGATCTTTTTTTTTGGGGGTTTACAAAACAAAAAAAGTGATGAATTTTTTAAGGTGTAGATCTTTTGAGACCACTGGGTTGATTGCCTTGTTCGGCTAAACAACTGCTAAAGGTGATGGGAAGTTGGAGAGGAATCTCCCAGGAAAAGAGCAAAACCGGGCACACTTTAATTGAATCCACGCAATGACATAACAGCAAGAAATAATGGTCACATCCGAAGCTCCGAGGGGATCAACAGAACTCCACAGCAGCCAAATTTCACACCCAACCAAGTTGCCCATCAAATGCTTTTAAATGGCAAGTGCGCAAGAAACCCAAGAAGATCAAAAATAGACCATAAGAGGTAAAGTGGTGACCCTGGTTTGACTCGCCCCTTCAACATGACGAATTGTAATCCGGTATTGCTAAACAACCAGGAAAAGCAGTAGGCCTTGACAACATCTCTAATGAGCAACTAAAAAATCTTGGCCCAGTAGTCAAAGGAATGGCTTCTTGAGCTCATACAATGCTGCCGTATTTCCCAACAGTTCCAGAGTTTTGGAGGAACGCAACATGTTTGGCACTCCTAAAGCATGGGCAAGATCCATCCCTAAATCCCAAGAGCTACAGACTTATATCCCTACTTAGCCATACCTATAAGGTCTTTGACGCCTCCTGTCAATCGGATCGCACCTGTGATAGAAGAACACCTCATACCAGACCAGGCAGGTTTCCGGCCAAGCAAGTACTCCCCGAATCAACACATGAGGATTGGTTTCGAGAAGGGTATTGTAACCGGAGCTGTGTGTCGACTTACTCAGCAGCTACGACATGTTAATCATCAGAGCCTACTCCAAAAGATCCTGGAAATTATCAAGGAAATCGCTTGACTGAGCTGATCCGCGGATTGCTGGCAAACAGGATGTTCTTGGTTCAGCTAGGAGCGAAGAAGAGCCGATGGAATTGTCTACCACAAGGGAGTGTGCTTGCACCTCTCCTGTTCAACATATATACCAACGACCAACCTAGGAGTGCAGGAACCTGTCGTTTTATTTATGCAGACGATCTTGGAATTACCGCACAAGATGCCGACTTCACAGTTGTTGAAGAGAGACTCTCCAAAGCTTTGGATGAACTCACTCCTTATTATGAGGAAAACCACCTACGTGCTAATCCATCTAAGACACAGGTGTGTGATTTCCATCTACGCAACCGTGAAGCCAAACGTCAGCTTAAAGTTACCTGGTCTGGAACTCCCCCTGGAGCACTGTGATAACCCTGTCTATCTAGGAGTTACCTTGGACCGCACTCTCTCATATATAAGACCCACATCGAGAAGGACGAAACGAAGAGTTAAAGTAGTTTCACGCAATAACATCATATGGAACAACGCACTTGGCCACAAGATGGGTTGCCTTCGCCCACATACCCTAAGATCGACGGCACTTGCACTGTGCTATTCATGTGCAGGGTATGCCTGCCCTTGTATGGGAAAGATCAACCCATTGCCAAGAGAAGCTTGATCCAGCGTTAAATGCCTCCTGCCGGCTTATCACCGGATGCCTCCGTCCTTCCAAACACCAAACGAAAAAACAAAGAAGTACTCAACGACCTCCGTCGTATGCGTAGCGGAGCATGCAAGAGCGTGCACCCTATGGTCTGGACAGATACCTGCTGCCAACCGCCTTAAATCCAGAGAGAGTTTCTTAAGCAATGTCCAACCTCTTGAAACGGTCTCTAAGGAGGTCAAGAGAGTCGCCTTGTGGAAAGAAAGACTTGCCATCAACCAAGTAACATATATCGGTATTGAACCTGGTGAGCATCTCCCACCTGGAGCTGACTCCTCATGGGCTGAATGGCGATGCCTCAACAGATTGAGAACCAGAACTGGCCGATCTAAGGTTTCCTTGCAGAAGTGGGGCTATGTGGAAGCAGATCAGGATACTACCTGTGGTTGTGGGACAGCACCACAGACAATGGAACACCTCTTGGTCTGCCCACTGCTGGAGCAACAATGCACAAACAAGGACCTTGCGGAATTCAGTGAAGCAGCCAGACGTTGTACCCATCTCTGGCTGGATCATATTTGAGAACCACAGTGTTTGGACACGATAAGAAGAAGAAGACTTAGACCACTGCTCCTATAAATCACTAAAAAGCATTGAAATCCAGCATCGTTTTCGCCATTTCTATATCAGAGCAATGAGAATTTCTAACGTGAACGTCTTAACGCGTTTTAAACACTGCTAAATGTGCCACAATGGCATTTAGAAGCTAACACTATGATAGTGTTTATTTGGTTCTAAACACATGAACGTCATGCGATGGCGACGTCTTTAGAATCTAAACGCATAAACGTCATGTTAAGAAAACGTGTTTAGAATCTAAACATCTGAACACCTAAATGTTCAGTCTGGCCCAGAACACATGGATTTACAGTGTTGAAAAACAACATTGAATATAAATAATATTAGACGGAACTCAGTTTCCCTATTTTATATTTACGTGCATCGCATACTGATCATCCTGATACATAAAAAGACCTATAGCACCATTCTATTCATACGCAATCACGATAATGTGACATTGTATACTAGAAATAGCATTTGCTAAATATGCGTAATATTTCAGTTAATAGATCGCACATTAATCGCTGGCTGCTAGGATTATTGAGTATTACGATAATATGGCCCCCAAAACACACAACAATATCTTTCAAAATTAGGCCTACTCCAGATAATGTTAGGAAATTGGTGTTTGCCGTTAACTTTGTCGCAAGAATTAAATGTTGACATGTTTAAAGTGCCCCACCCGATTACAACATACAATTTTCTGTGTTTCATACGGAAAGCCATCGCCAACATATCTTGATTCCAAAATTTCATTTGAATCCGACACACCATTTTTAACGCGAGCAGTATGCAAATAATTTTACCGTGCACTGTTAAAAATGTTCGTAATTTTACCAGACTTTACCTTTCAAATGACGGTAAACCCCACTTATTCAATAATCTTCACGCTTTATTACCTATATCTAACATAAAATTACAATTTGGAAGCAGAAAAATGTAAATAAACAGTGGCTACAAAATAATACTACACATTTTGAAAAAAGGTAGTATTTATACGCGCCGTTATTATATTTTCGTTACATTACGTTCTTTTGTAACTTACTTGTTCTTAATGTAAGAATACGAACTATGAAAATTGTTTTACCTATAAAATGTGTTAAATAACGTCGTGAGTAACGTCATTTAAAAATGCAAAATCTTATTTTCCCTATCATTTTTAAAAATAGTTTAAAAAACTCTTTTCCTCCTGTTTGTATTATTTAGTTTAATTTGAAAAAAAAAGCAGTACACACACACACACACATATATATATATATATATATATATATATATATATATATATATATATATATATATATATATATATATATATATATATATATATATATATATATATATATATATATAATATATATATATATATATATATATATATATATATTTGATTTTAGCATTACTATCAGTAAAGTCATGTAGTGTAGTGGATAAGGTTTAGGACATGTAATCTTAAGGCCCATGTTCGAATCTATGTAAGGTATGTATTAAGTTTATCCATATGTTCATTAAGTCATTGGTGACATTAGAATATGTACATTACCATATAAAACAAAGTGTATAAACTGTCTTAAATCTCTATTTCTTCACGTTTTCCATTTGTTTATTGCCTTTCTTCTCAATTGTTTCTCAATTGTTTGCCTGAAATATATTTTTTTTTACAACCACGTGCTAACGTTATACAACGTTTGTATGATGCCATAGCTACAACGTTAAAATTTGGTCAGAGGATTGTAATAACGTTTTAATTCTTAATATTGTTTAAGCAAGTCAAAAACCAACCATAACGTTGAGGCTGAGATTTTACGCCGTTATTTTACGTTCCCTGCAATGGTTTCGTATTTTTACGGCTCCAGTTATTTTACGTTCTGCATGTAGTGAGTCCCAGCTGCCAGTCAAATGCCTGCTTTTTTACAAGTTTATTTTTAACAGTGTGGACAAGCCATATTATTGCTTGTAACATTGTAATGGGATAGAGTTCAACCAAAATAGTTTGCAGAGGAAATGAGAAAAATACAAGGTTTTTATTAAAAGCAAAATTTTGGCTATGACGGGGTGAGTTGTGGGGTCGAGGCTGAGGATCGGGTGGTACCCCTCTTGATTATGTTTCCTGTAACAAGTCTTATTGTTCCTGTGCCCGGACCAAACGTCCGGTTTGAAGAAATCCGGAGCATGTTTCTTCATCTTTTTTGGCAGATTTCCCCCATTTTCAAAGATTCTACTCCCTTTCCATTCTTACTCTAAGAAAAAAAAGTGCTAAAGAGGTTCTAAACATGTCCTCTTAGGAACCTTTTGTGGCCGGTTCTCAAATTTTTTAAGAACCGTTTTTGAGGGTTCCATTCTTGAGCGTTCCATATAGAGGACAAAAAAAAGTTCTAAGGCGCATTTTTTAGTGTGTACGAGTTTAACAATTTGTTTGCTTGGTTTATTGTTTGTTTGCATTTGGTATATTATTTCCTATCATTCTTCTTGATGATATAATATTTTGGACAAATTGTTTCATTTGAAAGGCATCATTGAAATCCTTGAAACTAGAACTTCATTGTCCGTTTCACGACTTGAAATATTCTATAGACGTTAATCTTAATATAGGCCTACTGTTAATAGATTTAGCTATTGTTTTTTTTTTTTTTTTTTTTATAAAGTGATGGTTTGAAGCAATACATATGCACGTACATTGTTTCATAACACATACGGAAACATTAGATCGGTAGCCAGGACTTATTTTCAGGTAATGGGGATTGATCAGGAGTGTATTTTTATTTTATTTTTTTTTTGCAAAATGTGAATCTTTTTGTGGTGGTGGGGTGGGAGGTTGGTCCAAAGTGGACTTTTACCAATAAACAACGGCCTTATTTTTACCAAAATCTCTTTGAAATCCGTATTTACTTGATCAATACGATTGCAAACAGCATGTTATGACCTTTTATAAACTTTGGGATATGTGGGGAGGTTCGGACGCTTCTATCGCCGCTCCTCCAAAGGTCCCGCTTTTCATTCTCCGCTTGCAAAATGTTAATTATTATAGCGAACAAACCAGTTGGTTGACGAATTCATTTAAACGAACTTCTTTTCGTTTGTCAGGCTTCCCCTTCCCCCTACCAGAAACGTAACTTGAAATACACATTTCGGTGTATATGTGATTTTGCTTCACAGCCGAAACCCCTCAATTGTTCAGGGTCAACACTGAAGACCGATCAATAAGGGAACCCAATGAGTGGTTGTTACTCCTCGCAGTTCGGTAAAAATGCAGATTTTTGGGTTTCATGCACTCTGAGAAACGAAGCATTTTCTCAGCCGAAATTCAACCAAAACACTTCAAAATGCTCACCGTTCTTAAAAATGTTATAGGGTAAATATTATCAAGAAGAATGTACAATATAATGTATGTATAAAACTTTATAAGTAAAAACAGCATCTAAAATCACATGTAAAATATGTAAAAATCTAAATATATCGACCTGTTACATACTTATATCAAAGAGATTATGTCAGTTTTCTTACTATTATAGTTTGGTAGATTCATTGGCTAAATTATTAAAAAGAAACGAAATCGATAGCTCTTTAATTGATAAAGTTATAGCAATTTTTCTGCAAATACGTGCATACCTAATTTCGTATGCATATTGTGTGCAAATTAGCCCATATCTATTGTTCTACATGAGCAAATTATTGCAGATTTCTCTCCCAATAACTTCAAACACTATATTTTCGATATAACACAACATTGTGATGTTGTGGGCATATTGCCACTTTTTTTGTTAAATAAGCCTCTTTTCAGGGTCGTCCCGCTTGCATAACATAATTCCCACTGACGCCGAAAGTGTTGAAATGGACACGCCCCTTTTCGGGGGGTCACGCCCCTTTTTGAACGAAGTACTACTTACTGTATCTACAGAACGGATGGTCCTAGGAGGTTGTGAGACCACTCAAAATGTGTGGAATGGCCACATTATGGGGGTCAATAATATATTTGTATATCCAAAAGTCAAAGGTTTTTAAGATAATTGTCAAAAACCGATTTCAGCATATTGTGCACTATACTATAATGAATGAATGCATATGGGTTTCATGCCAAAACAGGAAGGGAGTTCACCATACACCTTGGATTCTGCTCTAACTCTCCTCAGGGATCATTTTTGGGGTAACTAAAGGTAGGTCACAAACAGAAAATTCATATTTCTTTCCGTTCTCAAACGGCAGCCCGTCAAAATTTCGTGACCTTGAGCAAAATTGGGTAATATTAGTTGACAACCGTTCATTTGTAAGTGCTGTTATAACAGTGCATTTGCTCCACATCTCAATCAGTTATGACGTTTGTATTGCACAGAGCTATTGACCATTTGGATTTCAAATGGAATATAATCAGCAGTTTAATGTTACTCCTGTCGTTTTCGTAAAGTGAAAATATATATTTTTTGTTTATTTTATAGGGACTTGATAGTAAAGTTAAATGCTGCTGAAGTGTCTTTAAATGATCTAAAAGCAAACTGCATGCCTAACCCCCCCTGGTATGCATGAAAAATTCGCTAAAATAACCTGAACTTAGACGGCACGCCACTTAGGGAGGGGGCAAACCCTAATATTCCATTGCAAACTGACATCTCATGCTATAAAAACGTGCCCTATCTGGGTAGCTTCTATGCTATGCTTCTCTGCTCCAAATCTAATGTAATATAGCTCAAGTTATTCCTTAGGTAACCAGGAGTAAAAAAGTCAATTTGATCACATGCGTGTGGTGCTTCCTTTCCAAGATATTTGGGAAAATAGGCTAAAGGGGCATTTTAACTCCTCTCCAAATGAAAACAAAACAACATGAAAATGGTGATTATATCCCAGTTGAGACACAAACGGTCAATAGCTCTGTGCAGTACAAAGATCATGATTGATTTAGTTGTGGAGATAATACACCTTTAAAATGGCACTTTGCACTTTTGTCGTATATACACGTCGCTATTCCCGCCATGCGGCGTGTGTTCAGGTTGTTTTAGCGACTTTTTCATGCAAACCGCGGGGGAGGGGGCTTGCCCCAAAAATTATCCCTGAGGAGAGTTAGAGAAAAATTTAAGGTGTATGGTGAACTCCCTTCCTGTTTTGGCATGAAAACCATATAAATTCATTCATAATTGTATAGTGCGCAATATGCTGAAATCAGTTTCTGACAATTATCGTAAAAACCTTTGACTTTTTGATATAAAAATTTATTAATGACCCCCCCATAATGTGGCCATTCCGCACATTTGAGTGGTCTCCCAACCTCCTAGGACCATCCGTTCTGTAGATACAGTAAGTAGTACTTCGTTCAAAAGAGGGCGTGAAACACCCCCCCCCCCCCCGAAAAGGGGCGTGGCCATTTCAGCACTTTCGGCGTCAGTGGGAATTATGTTACCAATCAAATATTGTTCCTGGACATTCAATTAGTGGATTCCTGAAGAGTTTAGCTCTGGACATATATTGCATACAAAACCACCATGAGCTACTACAGTTTTTTTTTTATTATTATTATTTTCACAGTTAAAAATATAGTTTTCAATTATTGATGTTTCCAACATTTTGGGGTCTGCATGTACAACTTTTAATTGACACTTCAGTTAAATATTAACATTAAAATCAACCTACACGAATGTCTTCAGTAATATACCAACTGAAATATCTGACAAACCATATAGTGTGGTTTGGTGTGTATTTCCATTGGATTTTCATGCTAAAATTGATTTTGTTGGTTGATTGGGCAATAGGGCCTAAACTGTCAGAAAATGAGGGGGTGCAAATTTTCGAACTGATTCCCCCTCCTGCAAGGGGAAAATGTTAGTACAGGGACAAATTTAAAATCGAGTCAAAATGTGTTTTAATGCACACTGACGCATTCGTCTCTTCATAAGGATTAGAAGAAGTACATGTTTGCCTAGGTTCCAACCTTTAGTTAAGGCGGTATAGCCCCATAATGGTTCAAGGTCAACCTAGGGGTAAATGGTCCGATGTTGATGCAAGTGTATCAAATGATTCCTTGTGTCATACTGAAACATAAAATGCATTTTAAATGTTTTGGTGATATCACCATTGTGACATCCAGGGAAAGTTTTGGTGACCCCCATAGACGATGTAGATCTTTGCTACATTTTACTATGTAATTAGCCAACCAAATGTCACACACTGTAAAATAATACATTTTTGGATCCTGTGAGACAATACAAACAACTTATCACCAGTTTGAACAAAATCTGAGCATTGCGTAAATTTTACCCCAGGATGACCTTGAACCATTATGACGCTATAGCGCTTTAACTAAAGGTCAGAATCTAGGCAAATATATATTTTTTCTAATCCTTATAAGGAGACGAATATGTTAATGTACATTAAAACAAAATTTGACTCGGTTTTAATTTTTTCCCTTTAGTAACATTTTCCCCCCTTGAAGAAGGGGCAGCAGTCTGAAAATTTGCACCCCATCATTTTCTGACAGAATGGTCCCTATTGAATGAAAAAAACACCAAGAAAATCAATTTTAGCACACAAATCCTACGGATCTGTTTCATTGACATACCAAACCACACTATTTATTTCCGTTTTATACAACTTTGAAACAAAAATATAATACCAATGAGAGGAGACAGCTTTGGTGTGATATACCAAAAATTCCTAGAGATAACACTCGGTGGAGTATCGAAAGTTCAGCACTCCGAATTGAGAAATGAATAAATTCTATTCATAGTTAAAGAGGCATTTCGTGATCCACAACCTCGTCCCCTGAATTACCTAAAAAAGGTACCACATCTGACGTGCAAATTCGCTCGTTAGAAATTCGCAAGTTTTTATTTTCTGTCCACAAATGGACAGAAATTACAGCATAGTGGTCAATGCGAACCTGGAAAACAAGCATTTGCTCAAAACGCAAAACCGTAAGATCGCAATCAAGTTTTGTGAATAAGCTTTTCTCATGGATATCTAGTGAGCAATAAATAAAACAGAGGATGCTGGAATGACAAAATGCACCGTTAACCAAGCTTGTGTGAATTGCCTCTTAGACATAACTTAATGTGGCATTTCCTGTTTTCACAAGTTGCCCCATCGTCCCTTGAACGCCATATTTAAGTCTATTTCATTGATTCTGAAAGCGTGAAAGCAACCTAGCAAGGAGGGCTTGATGGTGCCACATTCATCCTTCTGTTGATCATATTCATTTTGTCATCTTGTTGATGCACTGGCAAATATCAGGTCTGGCTGAGTGGTAAACAAGCAGTTAGAAAATCACTTGTCCGGGGAAATAAAAAGCAACACCGATTTGTACGGGTGAGGTTGGCTTGAAAATCGTTTTGTAAGATAATAGTCAAACGTTAGTAACATGATACACTAAAAAGATATGAGACTCAATTTGATCTGCTGAGGCCAAAGGGAGCTAAAAGCTATCAAATACATATGAACGTGTCATTAAAACAAGCACACGTGTGTGCTTGGGCTTTTTTTTTTTCTTATTCTTGTTCTTTTTGTTGCTGATGTTTTGCTATATCACGTCTTTTCTTTATTTCAAATGGTTCTTTCTTTTGAAACACGTTGCCTTTATTGTTCGCCTTTTCTCCTACTTTAGAAAACTCTCTCTCCTCACTATCTTTTCAAAAAATTTAAGATTTTAGGCAATATTATTTCTCACTTAAGAATTAGCTAATTAAAGTGGCGGAAATTCTAATTATACACATGGTTTCACCGTGTAGTGCAACAAAGTCATAACTTTGTTCCACTCGAGAGAAATCTTGAGTGCAAAAAATTCGTATCTACACCTAATTATGCCTAATTAACCTAATAATTATGCAATAAATGTGCCTTATACCTTGAAATATGTTAAATCAGGTCATTCATTTGCTTTAAGTACCTGAGTAATATTGAATGGAAGAGGTCGAATTGCATTTTATATGCTTTAAGGTTTTGTGCCAAAACTAGCATACAATTTGATCCACTAAGGCGAACTGTTAGATATAAAAATGAAAAAGAATATTTGACAACAAATTTGGTGATTTTTTCTTATTATTTAAACAACGGTTTAAAACACCATCGCTTTCACAAAGTTGTATATACGCCTAAAGAGGCCTAACTAGCCTAATAACTCTGCCAGTCAAATTGAGACTGTAACTTGTCAAGAAATGTATATCAAGTTATGCTTAAAGAGCTACCTTTTTCATATAAATAAAAGAAATAAAATTTTGCCAAAAAAGATACAAATTTGTTGCACTCACATGAGGATATGTATATATTTCACCAACATTTCACTTCAATGGCCCTGGCGCGCCGCGTGAGTCACCTCAGACGCGGGAAGGGCCGTTTACGTTGCGCTCGCTGAGCTCCGAGCTAGCCTCTGTGTCTCTATAGGCTATGGGCCCAAAACCGGAACCCCCCCCCCTAGAGATTTTCATGATCATGTTTTTTATGTTAGATTGGGTCCTCAGCTATCAGAATCTGCTTGTTTTCCATTAAATTGGTGGTGGGTTGCGCGCCCCAGAGCCGTTGCCATGGAACGCAGTAACGAAAAATGAGAATTTTATGAGAATAGAAAACGTTCGTATCTTGGTAACTACAAAACATAAAAAAACCTGCTCAAAGTGTCAATTTATATGGATTTCAGCTTCCCATTTGATTGCAAGCAAAATAAAGGTTATTTGAGGACATAGAATGTCGATTTATGGTCGTTACCATGGTTACAAGGTCTCAAAATGAGATTTTTGAGGTTTGGGAAAATTTAATATTTTTTAAAAAAGCCGACACCCTCCCTACCTTAGAGATTGTTCATTCAGCGAGTTTTTTGTGTTAGCTTGGACCCTCAGCTATCAGAATCTGCTTTTTTGCCTTTAATTTGGGTGGGGATGGGTGCCAGAGCGTTGCCATGGCGCAAATCGCAGTAATGAAATGTGAATTTAGAAAAATGTCATATCTAATTCAAATAACAAATAAAATAAACATGCGTCAAGGTGTCAATTTATATGAATTTCAAGCTTCCCATTGATTGCACAAAATAAATGTTATTTGAGGTCCTAAAATGTCAATTTAGCGTCGTTACCATGGTAACACGGTCTCAAAATGAGCTTTAGGGGAAAATTTATATTTTTTTAAAACGAAACCCTCCTTCCCCTAGAGATTGTCATTCATCGAGTTTTGTGTAAGCTTGGATCCTCAGCTATCAAGAATCTGCTTGTGACTTAATGGTGGTGGAGGGGTGGCCAGGGCGCCGTTGCCAATGGCAACGCCGTGATGGAAATGTACAATTAAAAAATGTCATATCTTTCCAAACACACATAAAAAACATGCTCTATATTGCAATTTTATGTATTTTCAAGCTTCCCATTTGCTTGCAAGGAGAATTGTGGGTCTTTAGGTCATAGAAAGTCAATTAAACGTCTTTACCACTGGTAACACAGTTCTCAAAATGACTTTTTGCTGGTAAAATTTAATGTTTTTAATTAAACAACACAATAACACATTTAAGTGCCCAGGTATAGGATTTTTAGCTGCCCAGTTGATTATTATCACGATCTAAAATACTCACGGTCATGTCCATGACTAATTTAGGATGGTTGCCATGACAAACACCATGATACAAAAATTAGGAATTTTAAAAAAAGACTTAAAACAACCGAGGCTTTATGAGGTATTTAATGCGACCTAGACTTCCCCTTAGGGGATTTCATCCATCAGGTTTTTTCTGTTAGTTTGGGTCCACAGCTATCAGAAGTGCTTGTTTGCCTTTAAGATGGTGGTGGGTGTGCGTGCCGGAGCGTTGCTATAGAAACACCGCTATAAGAGCGTTGGAAAAAATTTCGGGAAAATGTTGTATATTGCAATCAGACAAATGGCTAAGATGGCATCTGGAACATGACCTCAGATTGTCTTGTCATGACCTTTGACATCAATCCACATATGAAGGAACCCTATGGCACCTCAAAACCCCAGTCTGATATAAAATTGATCGATTAAGCCCAAATTAATTGGTCGAGCTATGGTGCAAAAATATTGGGCGAGACGAAGTGAGCCCAAATATTTTAAAACTCATAGCGCGGACCAATTAATCTTGGGCGTAAATCATCCATTTTATCATTATCAGGTTTGGATCGATATTTTCCACACTTGGACTCCTAAACATGATAAGTTTACAAGCGGACTTCAAGTTTGCGCAGACAGACCTGAAAAAAACGGAAAACTAAACAAACTGGAAGCAAACTTCCAAGTAAGGAATCATGTCCACTGAACAGGATTCGCACGAGTCTGGTCGTTTAAACAGCAATATGTACCGTGGGGGCTGCGGCCATCTCCAGCCTGAGAATGTGGCTCTCTATCACAGACGGCGGATTAAGACAACTCCCTAAATAGTCAAGACTGCATGGCCCGACCCACACAGCACTTGCAGTGATTCGACTTACCCTGAAATGCTTCGCACAAAACCAAAGACAGACCCTTACACCGACCTTATTGATGGTGGAGAACAAATTACAGAAGGTCGTAAGATCGTAGAAGGAAGGTATCGTACCCTAGTGTATTGCCCTCTCACATTTGAGAAGAAGGGACATACCCTGCTTAGCAATAATTATTCCAACACCTGACCTTATTTTTAACACATAAGACCAATGGCTCACCGGTGACGGAGTGGGATTGTAGAAGGTAGCCAATGCACGCACTCTGTAATGCTCCATCTTGTACTCACCTAAGCTCATGGTTCTACCTGATAAGGCTTGTGAAAGGTTGTAGCAGAAACTCCAAATGACCACTTGTCGCATGTTCGGGATGGAGGCTCTTTATAGAATGCCCAGGAGGAAGCTGAGATGAATATCAGTGCTCTGACCAAGGAGCCAGTAAACCGATCATGGTGTTTTTCTTGCCAATTACGGATGAACACTTACGTCCCCCGAGGAATCCAGCGGCTCACTGTGTCCCTGCTGCAGACCCATGCGGTGGCCACTGCAGAGCTAAGAGTTGATGAAAAAAACAAAAAAGTAGAAGATCCGGACCGCTAAGGGCCCTAACGGAACACAAAGGTTTCTTGAGAGCCAGACAACTTTGGGGAGATGCAGTAAATAACCGAGTTTTGATTAAAAGAATCTGATCTTCGCCAAACAGGCCTGCTTGAAGAATAGAGACACCACGTCATCAATGCAGAGGTGGGTCTTGTCTGTTAGACAGGCCGTGACAATCAGAACACTAGGACAGGCCACTAAGAAACCGTCTTATGGAAATTGCAGGAAAAACTAGATTCGGATGGGTTTAAGGCGAGATTCCCAGTTCAGGAGTAAATATTGCCAGGAGGAAAGCCTCCAGACGGAACACGCCGCAAGCCAAAAATATCTTAGCCGGCACGCAATTTCACTTTAATAAACAAACTCACACGAACATTATAAGTCGCACAAGAGAAATATTTTATAGCCAATTAGCAGTATGGGATCGATCAATATCCCCTTATGTTGGGATCACATTGTATTATCAAGGCCCACTTAAGATTAGGAGCCATCGATTACTTAGGTGTCTGGAGACTGACAATAGTGCATTGAGTACCAATTACGTGATTACAGTGCGTGTGACACTAAATTAAGTTAAGTCAACACGGAAGGAGAGAGTCAGTGTGTAGTTTAGATATAAAAGACTTGCACGGAACAAATTTATAACCTGTGCGCAAGTTAATCGTCCCTCCGACTCAATATCTTCCTCGTGAAACTGTGAATCCCGCCTAACTCCTCCGACACTAAGAAATTGAAAGACCTGATGACAAACACCCTCTGAACGAGGATAGGAGCCAGGGAACGCGTCGTGAAAATATTCTTTACCAGAGGGAACTGGAGGAAACTGTCTGGCCTATGGGCCGTTTGTAATCCCGGAGAGTGAGTCTTTGCCTCAGGTCTTTCCTCCTTGGAACGACCTGAGTGAGGAATTTGGCAATATCTGGCATACAGTTGCACAAACAGGATCGATCTTTGTCGCTCACACCATGCATGGTAACGGCGGCGTTGAGATCAGAATCATAAGATACACTTGTTGACTTCCGCTTTGCCTGAGAAGCGAGCGAAACAGCCGTTCAGAAAGTCTCACCTGTATACAGACAGAAGGTTCAGAGCAGCTTTAGTGTCTTGGTAAAAAAGTGTGGGGGCCGAAGAAGGAAAGGTCGCGTGCAGGCTTTAGACAAAGGGGTAGAGCGTGGACAGGAATGTAGGTGGCGTTTGGTGTTGGGGGTAAACGTTAGGAAGGGTAGATGTTGGGAGGGGATGGGAGAGGGAGAGGAGGAAAGGAGAGAGCAGTCGTTGGTGACTCCTCTTTCCCCATTTTTCGTTCTTGTTTACTTCTCTGCTTCCATTTGCTCATTTCATTCACCCTTCTTCGTATTCCATTTCTGGGTACTCGTTCCGGTTTTTTACCTTTTCTTTTGTCTTCTTGTTACTCCCTTATTCTTCTTCAGTGTCGCGCACCCGTTTTTGCTACTGTTCTGTCATTTCCCCCCGCTTTTTCTCTTTTCTTCCTCTCTTCTCATATCATCTTCCCCTTCTATGTTTCCTTTCTTCCCTCCTTTTTCTTTTTATTCTTCTCTTTATTTTTTCTCTTCTCCTCATTGCTTTTTATTTTTTTCCCTCCTTACCAGAGCGTTACTATGGGAGCAGAATCGGTTCTCTATAAAGAAGAAACTTGCAGCTGGGAAAGCACAGCTGCAGTGGCCACAATGGGGCTACAACAGGGCCAAGCATCCTGGGAGAGAGCCACCTTCTCGAGAACTCTCGGGATCATGGCGACTGGGGGAAAAGCATTAGCTATCATTCCCGACAAGTCCGACCAGCCATGGAAGTCCCCCACCCTTCTTCGCCCAGGGGATCTGGTCCAAGAGTAATATGTCAGAGGTGATGATTCACGGCTGAGGTGAACAGGTCTCTGTGTGGACCGTTCCACCATCTAGGAGATTGTGCGGCAAACCGCTGAAACTCCCCAAGGACACTCGGAACTTTCTGCTGTGCCTGGGATTGGGGACCTTCCAGGAGAGAGAGTCGGCCAGCAAATTTCCACGCCACTACGGCAGAAAGACTGCCCACAGCAATGACAAGTGTCCATCGTCGATGAAGATTGTCTATCCCCTTCTCAAGAATTCAGCTACTACCTTGACCAAATGGGTGAAGGTTCTGGGAGCCACTGAGATTTGAGAGGGAGGGCTCAAACTCCCACATGCAAGTAAGATATTTTTTTAATTACAGTGTAGCGCTCCTCCAAACAGCATTTCTGAAAAACCTTCACGACTGCAGTAATGCTTCCATATGGAAATGATGGAGGCCACTTGTATCTGTTCAGAGGCTTGGGATAGGTCTCCATTCCCCTGACCTCTTTGCAGTGAGGAATAAAGTAGAATAGAACCATTTAAACCGGGACATGGCAGTCGTATATTAGGGTCCCTTGGCAATCTGAAATTATAGCCTTCCCTCCATGGGGAGTTCGGGTGGAAACTGGGGTCTGACGACCTCCTGGTATGGGGCGGGCGGTGAACTAAGGGGCGTTCCCCGACGAGACCACTCCTGCGATTGAATTTTGTGTGTCTTGTCTAGATATATATATTTATAATTCCTCAAAATTCCATTTTCAGCATAGCAATGCCATTAAGGCACTGAATGTCTCTGTGCTGTAGGTGCCCGCTTTGAGGTCTGGTAGCCTTGTGGACAGGGCATCCGCATAAGTGATCGGAAGGTCGTAGGTTGATTACCGCTCCGGTGCAGTTCTAGAAAAAAATCCTGTAGGGTTGCTTTGGGGCTTGTCATAACTGTTATAAAAAGTAATTTGTCACACATCTGGGGTGCGTAAAATGCTGGTTAATTTTCCGATTCATATATATTCAGTTAACCATGCCATCTTCATTTTGATCCCAAAGTGTGTGTAATGCGTGACCTTCATACCTTCTGTAGGAACGACCTACAGTTTTAAAAACCAAAATCTTGATTGCAATCAAAATAGCGCTTTAGATTTGTTTCTACGCTGATTGTACAAAAGCATGGATTTTTGCAAAGTTAAAAATTTCTCAATACTGTGGTTGCCATGGCAACTGAGTGGCCGTAGATAGGATTTTTCATATTGGGGGCCAGTGTAGAGCTCAACCGACAGAAATGGGTAGGGTCCAGGGGCCCGCCTTAGGGCCCCTGTTGGGGTCCAGGGGCGAAGCCCCGGGGTGGGGGTCGGGGGCAAAGCCCCTGAAAATTTTGGGTTTTATATGCTTTAAATGTAAAATTTACTGTCGCACGTGTCCATTGACTTTAAACCTATACTTTGCCGACACTCTGGCCTGCAAGTGCCATGACCTGAATTTTTCAAGTGAAACCGACGGGCTCATCTCAAACGACGAAATCAATTATTGGGGGGCCTCGGCCCCCTGCCCCCCCACTCTGGCTACGCCACTGGAACTGGTGGCCGTTGCTCATATATATATAATATTAAATGATGACAAGAAGAAGATTGTGAAGCTAAGGTACTCGCTAAACTGAAAAACATGGTTAACATGGTTAAAAAATTATCGTCTTCACTAAATTAACATTTTTTCTCGTTATGTAAACATCCACAAAATCCAATTTCCAAAGTTAAAGAGGGTGTTGCCATGGTAAATGATGCTGTTTGGCATAACAGTGGCCTTATGTGTCCAGATCATACTGCCAATAAACTGGGCAATAAAATCGCATACCTTTGACACTTAGATATTTTAATGTGTCTATTACAATGAACTAGTTTTTCCTCACAAATCCCCCCATTTTAAGAGGGCGTTGCTATGGCAACGGCCACAATTCGACATAATCATGACCTTAAAATGACCCGATGTGATTGCAAATTCAACTGGAAAATCAAAATAGATTACTATAAGACCACTGAATGGTGTTTTAGTGTTTATACTTGCCCAAAGATATGAATTTCCAAAATTCAAGTTTTTCATACTGCGTGCCATGGCAAACGGCCTTGTAACGCTCACACCCACCACTAATTAAATGGCAAAAACAAGCATATATGGTAGATGAGGTTCCTGGCTAACTGAAAAAAACATAGTGATTGAAAATCTCTAAGGGGGTCCAGGTGGCCCAAAGCCTACGAGGACAAGTCGGAGTCCAGTGGTGTCCGCTTTAGGGGACGATCCGGTGACTCGCTTGCTTGATCAGCCGAGTCGGAACATGCGATCAAGGAGGCTCAGGCCAAGGTTTCCTCCGGGAAATCGTCAGCCAAGACGAATAAGAAAGGTACCCGCTCTCTTCCTCTGACACGGTCTAGTGACGCGAAGAGGTGAAACCTGACCAGGATCATGAATCCAGCAGCCCGAGCGTACGGCTACTTCTCCTCAGAAACACCAGTGTCAGGTAGGTCTAAGGCTCGTCCCCTTCCTAAAAGCATGGCGGCCGCGGAGACTCTCCTCGGGAGGGAGCCTTCCGCCTACGGTGGCGGCCGCATTAAGGCATTAAGTGCGGGAATGATCAGCCATTTCTCCCGCACTTTGGTTTCTGGGTGTGATGCAACGGGGTTATCAAATCGGTTCAACGCTGACTCCCCCGGTGACTTCCTGCCGAGACCTACTCCTCTTCCAGGGGAGCCAAAGGACCAAGTCCTTCTGGCAGAGTTTCTCGGTCGTCTTGGCAAAGGTGCCATCTCCTCGAGTGAACCCCCCCCCCCTCCCTTCACACAGGGGCTCTGGTCGACATTCTTCTTGGTCTCAAGAAGACCGGAGACTAGCGACCTATCCTGACTGAAGCTTTGAATCAGTACATCAAGCCTCGAAAGTTCAGGATGGAGACTCTCACGTCATCCTGCGCTGGTTTTTGAAGGGAGCTGGGCGTCATCTTTAGACCTCAACCCACAAAGCCAGACGTACGATTGGACAGGTCTTCTTCTGTGGATTCTTCAACTCTACAGGGCCTGTATATGCGTCAGGCGGAAGTGCGTCAACACTTAATGGTACCAGGAGACTGGCTAATCTACGGGCCATCCCCCAGGCGACGGCCGCGATGGTCAGTTGTACTTTACGGTAGGCACGAAGTTGGGCCTCATGGTCCAACTTCGAGAAAGGAAGGCGATCCCTCCCAGTACCTGAGCTACCTGGGTGCTCGGCTGCAATGGTTCCCGGTCTTGCAGTCCCATCGGCAGAAGCGGGTGGAGGTGTCATTCGAACAGTGATCGCCATGCCAATCTCAATCAGGCACCTGCTAGGGACTGGTTTCGCCTTCTCGGCCTCCTAGGCAGTATCGTCGACCTAGTGACGTACTGCCGCCTTCACATGAGATCGCTTCAATTTCAGGGATTTCAAAGTTTGATGTAGTTAGGGACCAATCCATGTTAGATTTAAAATTAATTTCCATAACATGACAATCACATATCCGATCTGTATTCAAAAATATTATAATGAATCTAAAGCAGGAAGTTAATATAATTGAAATAAAATCCACGATTTGATTGGTCCCGAGTGTAATCGATTTCTACACTTTTTTGAGAAAATCCAATGTTCGCATCTCAAAACACCCAAAAAATAGCCTTAGGCACTTTTTGTGCAAACATCTTCAAATGTCCTCTTATTATGTTAAACGTACTTGCCTTTACAAATATCAATGCACTATACATCATCTGTATGTTTCCTAGGAGTTGAGTTGAGTTTGTCTTTAAGGAAAACAAACTCCTCATGATCCATGAATTGATTGATGAGGACGAGGCCAAGGAAAGACCATAAAATATCGGATGTTTTATCTAAAGTCCTACGTTACGAAACACAGCAAATTGTTAAAGCCAAGTTAACATATGATGAAACTAATGGCTTAGGACTACCCCTTAGTAGTGATTCGTAGATCTCGTAAGTCTGGGATTGGAAGTGATACAGATGATACACCCAAGGTGTCAAACGATGTAATTAAATCAGAAGTGGCAAGTTTAAGAACGTGTTTTTCAAAGGCTTTTCAACCTAATGCCGGTGTTTGTGTCTGTGTTGGCTTAAACATTTGCTTATTTACATTTAGTTACAGATGATAACAATCACGTTGTGTACGTAAGCCAAGGGGTTAGTTCACTTATCGCTCCTCCTTAATTTTATGTTCATCCTTAATTTGATAAGGCGCTCTGATTTGATGTCAAATGTTATTTTTATTTTATTGTACTACTGGAAAGTCAAGAACACACCAGAGAATAACTCGTTAATTCAGGAAACATTTTACTTAATTTTATGGAGATATACGCTAACATAATTGGTGTAATTTTTTTTGTAATTCTTGTATAATTATATTTAGTGTCTAATGTTGTAAATTGGTTCAAGTAGTGCATTTTCAGTTGCATATTTGCATTTGGTGATTCTACCACTTTCTGTTTTCCACTAGATATCCTTGGGAAATACTTATTCCCATTTCAGTTGATGACGATCTCGCGTTTGGTGTTAAAAGCAAATGTTTCTTTCGCAGTATCCCGTAGACCACTGTACTGTAATTTCTGTCGGTTTACGGAAAGATTTTTTTTTTAAAAATGCGAATTTCTTGTGGAGACGACTAGACGATCGAATTTGCACTCACATTGGGCACACATTCAACTTATTCCAACGGTTCAGATGATACAATAGGTAAGTCAGGGGGACGAGGTTTGTGGATCATGAAATGGACCTTTAAAATACATTATGACCTTCTGCATCTAAGTATGTTAATAACCACGGTTGGGAGGTATATTTCACTCTAATTACTGACGATGTGCAAAGAAATCGGTTTTGTAATTATTGAAAGCTTTTTAAAATTTATTCTTCATTATACTTGATTCATGAAAATGCTACTTGCCTCTGTTTTGGATTGCGAATCCGTTTAGTGAAGCAAGTGTCGAGTAAGTTACCAAAGCAGTCAAGAAAAGATAGGACCCTTGATCAGAAAGATTCATGTTAAGACTCATGAACCTATTGAGTTGGACCGTTGGAGTTAAACATCATAATTGAGGCATACCTAAAATGTAGCGGAATAAGTATTCAACATTGCCCTTAAATATTTCACAGTGCCTTTAAGATATCCGGTTAATATAGCCATGAAAACAGAAACAGCGACAAAGTGGTCTACATGTTACCATTTGGTACCCATTCCATAGCCCCTGGAAAAATACGAGTGTATTTTGTAAACAATGGTGTGTTTTGCACACTTATATTGACTCCATTGAATCTGTTAAGAACCGCCTTTCCGCTACCAAAATATATAATTATTTTCTTTTAATTCTACGCATTCCCTTCGGAATCTAGTAACAATATAATCCTGGAGCAAGCTGTAATCAAAGCTTACCAGTCCTATTCACTCAACAATTATGTTGTAAAGGAAAAAAATAGTAAATTTAATATGGCATTTGTAGCTGTCAGTAAAGGGATTATTTTAAACTCGCAAACGGATGAGTTTAAAGTCAACTACTGAAATGTGTCATATTCGCCTTATGGGTTGATGTGCATAATTCCATTTTGTTGAAAAAATAAAAAGTAACTTTATTTTGAAAACTCTTATATTTTGTGCCGTCGTTCCATCGCCAAACGTATATAAATATGCAATGTAATAGAGAAGGACCTGTTATAGAAAAAATAACCCAATATTCCGGATTAGTTTTGCTATTTTGACTTGCATAGTAATATCATGCTTTAATCAGTAAGAGATTTAGCGTAGGAGAATCGAAAAACTCAATTTGTGGGGCTTTGCCCTATAAATTGAATGAAGCTTTTTTTGGTTTTATTTGAACTTTGTTATATATACGACTGGTGGACCGCCACTCAACCAGTCACGAGTGAAGAGAAGATAAAAACAAGAGATGGATTGGGAGAGAATATTTTTTCAAGAGCCGATTACTAACAGCTAGTCCGCAGTATAGTAGTCACATTATTGGTGTCTCTTGGAGGCTACTATTTTTGTCCTCATTACCCTGTGAATTCTAAGCCGGCGAAAAGATGTTTGTTGTGAGTGTCTTTCTTTGATCGACCAATATTATTTTTCTTTGATCATAAAGTGTATAGGGGTGGGACCATGTGGACTCAACATTTTGTTTTCCGTACGCAATTTTTTTTTGCGGAAAATTATTTTGCCCCAAATCTTATGTAATTGCATAAATATCGGTTGCGCATGTTTTGCTTGGAAAAAATCAAATCGACCATGGCATTATTATGCTAATTAGCATAATTAAGCATTTTGGTGGAGCTATTCAAAATTTGTTTTGCCCCTTAAAACGTACTGGAGTAACTTTTTTTTTAATTTTTATTTCAGCAATGTAAATGTATAAACGTTCTCCTAATATGACCCAAATTTTATGGAAAAAAAGTCTTTCGGATTTTTTTTTTTTTTTTTTTTTTCATTTTTTGGCGGGGTAATTGAGTGCGCATTGCAAAAATCGGTTTTTGGACAGCCATTTTGAATCGGTACAACCGATTTTAATTTCTTTTCCTGTTATGTGGTTGTGTTGATGTATCCCACCAATGATCAGAGTTTTGGTAAAAAAAAAACACCGGCACAAGACCTAATGCAAGTGTTAATTTTTACAGTATCCTATGGGCTTACAAAATTACAATTTTAGCTCTCACATCAAAACGTGTTAAAACATTGACCTGTATCTTTACGGAAGAGGTATTGGGGTCAAATAAATAAATTAAATAAATGAATTTAAAAAATAAATAAATAAATAAATACATATTTTTTTTTTTCAAATGATTAATTTTCTGAAATTTGACATAGTAATTTATAAAATATTTACAGTTAATTTTGTTTTTCTTTTAATTTTTCAAATCTTCAATGATGTGATCCCTATATAGCTTAATTCGCTAAACTGGGATTTGGTGCAGTTGAAACATCAGAGCCAATAGGTGCCAAAGTGTAGAAAAGGTGAAAATAAACAAAATCCAACAATGAACTGAGGGTGCGCTTTAAAAACAGTCTTGGTAATTACAGAACTTTGCTACCCAGAGGTGGACGCAACATTATGATCGTAGGCAGAGCGGCTTCCTGAATTTGATTTCATCCTACTAATAGCCACTTTCGAAAGCATATTCTCTAGCCAGTTTACTATAGCTAAGACTTTGCGATACAAACTGACACCTCAGGCCAAGTACTTATGTGCGGAGATTTTTTTTTTTCCTGGCATGCGTCTAGAATGGTTATACCATCCACGTGCGAATCCAAAGACTCTCTCGAAATATCCAAGTGAGTAAGGCGTACACAAATAATTGAGTCGGTTTAGATGTCTTGCGAGAGGTGTGTGCTTGCACTTGGAATGAAGAATTAATTTGTTCGTAGTCATAAAAATGCACGCTTTGCGTACGAGTACACACGTCGCGAATGCTACCTAAATCTCACTAAACACTTTTAAATTGCATACGTTGAACACGTACTTGTCCATCATGGATGATTTTTTTCATTAAATCGATTCCAGAACAATAAAAGTACACAAGTCGAGCTTTATATAAACAATATCAAACAGTTACTACATAGTCCATACTGCTTCTTATTTTCCATCGCCGCATCCCTTCTTCTTCTTATCGCGTCAAAACACATTGGTTCTCAACCCCGTGGGGCTAGTCTCGTTTTTTTACCCCTAAACACGTACCAGTAGTGCAATTAGCTATACCCTAATCAAGCATTTGTCTTTTCTCCGTATCCTATGCAAGTAATTGATGCAATTATTACCCATTATAAGTAAAAACCCAGAACCCATATTCTTTCAACCTAATAGTAGATTTCCCTTCACTGTATTTTTGTACACCACAAAGACTTGGTACAGAATTTCGGAAGAGACTTTTTATTTATTTTATTTTTTATGTCGAAATGAATATGGCCCTATTGTGCGTGATTTTTTTGGTGATTTTTAGACCTTTTTCACGTTACGTACATAGCATCCTTTTTACGTAAATTTTTGGACACGGATGATACCCCTTGACTGTGAAGACTGCCCCCCCTCCCCGGGTTCTCATAATATAATCTAGACAGAGATGAGTACAATTTCTGGCTGCTTCACTGAATTCCGTAAGGTCCTCTTGTGTATATTGTTGCTCCAACAGTGAGCAGACCAAGAGATGTTCCATTGGATGTGGTGCTGTTCCACAACGAAGTGAGAGAGAGAGAGCGATAGCCCATATTATAGTAGTAAAGAAACTGAGAAATGGCAATTACCCCTCGTCCGGTCAGGGGGGGGGGGGGGGGGGGGGAAAAAAAAAAAAAAAAAAAACCCCCCCCCCCCCCAACGGATGATCCCCTGTCGCACAAAAACGCAAGTGAATATGATTTAGGGCTTTTATGTAATTGTAAGCTAATCCTTTGAGGTCATTTTAGCGAAAAAAATGTGTAAAATTTAAAAAATGGTACTTTTGTTACGTATGATGCTACTGTAAGCAAATACTGACAATATTTGTATTTTTTTTCTTATTTTTAGAGTACTGACATGTGTATGCTTACTTTGGCACCCATCATTGCCAAATAAATACCAATTTTGCTTGCATGAACGGCGAAAATGGTCGAATAACCCTTGATTTTGGAGATTTGCTTACAAATAACGTTAGCTCTCAGTTATGATGTCACTATGACGTCATATTGTTAAAACTTGTTATGTTTGAAGACAGGACATATGTAGATACACACTGACCCCAAACAAAATGATGTTTGTCCCTTAATTACGAAAAACATCAAGGGTGGTAACCCCCTCCCCCTGTTCGTGAACGTAGTACGAAAAACCTTGGTTAAACAAAAATACAGGTTTTCATTTTTTTTTTTTTTGGTGGGGGGGGGGATCTTTTTCACCGTTAACTCCGATAGCGACAAATATATCATATGTGTACTATATTATGTCCATATTACTTAAAATATCACAAACCTACAAGTTAGCTTTTAACCCTAGTAGTCTTGGCAAGATACTGGACTACTTCGTCATCCTATCCAAGGGTAACTTTGCCACCGCGAAAAAAAGGAATGTATAATTTTATACATGTTCTGGTAGTACAGGTGACTAACCAGATAATCAATTTAGCAGCAATGACACGAATTTATCTTTCATGTGTACCAGTGTGGCTGATGGCAAAAGAGGAATGTCTGCTGCAGCTGTATCTATGACAAATTTGGAAAAATCGTACAAAATTCTACTAAGAAAAGCAATGCAAATGCAATTTAGGCACCCATCTGGCTCCTCAAGTTCCACTTGTCACATATCAAAGTGCTGGGTAACTGTGACTCGGATCATAGCTTCACTACTACCATCAGAGCACCAACGCGTGCGTTTTCGAATATCAACATTATATGAATAAACCGATTGAGTCACATTTCCTAAGCCACATCATGGAAAATTATTTACCCATAAGACCCAGTGAGGTTTTTACAATTTTCATTGATTGCTAAATTGCAATGTGTTCAGATAATCCTGATGGTTTGGAAATTGTTTCAAAAAGTTATAAAGAAGTCCCAGTGTACGATATAGCTTTCTTCATAATGCATTTGTAATGTCCAAGACAATGTTGTCCCAACACCCAGAGCTACTTTGCCATCCGATTTTCCATATTTAAGTGAGTCAGAATGACAACCTTAAATACCAATAAATATATAATAATGTCACTCTTAATATAGGGCTTTTGCCATAGACAGCTTCCAAAATACTGTTGCCCGTTTTTTTTATTACGCGTCCATCGGGAAATAATCACAATCGCTTTACATAGCTATACAATATATGTGGCAGCTGACATAAGCTGACATAGGGTGTGTCCTTAAGATATCCATGGGTTAGACTTTACGGAATATAGTTTTACAGTCCTTGTAATCCTTTGATCATCTTATAGAAGATTTCATGCAAGGTTAACTCACGCAGAATTACATGAAGGATGAACCTGACATAGATTGTAAATATTCATATCACTTATATTTTGTGGAAAGTCCAACAGACAAACATCCCACCATAAAATCCACGTTTGTAAATGTTTCAACAACTGTCTTGATTTTGATGCTTCAAGTAGAACGACCAATACTTGCTTACGTCATAGTTTTTTAATCACGCGTCATCGTGTTTGTTTAATTTATTATTATTATGTGTGTGTGTTTTGTGTGTGTGGGTGTGTGTGTGCGTGTGTATGTGTGTGCGTGCGAGTGTTCGTTTCGTGCATTTTTTGGTTTGTTTTCCTCTCATGTTTGTTTCATTGTTGTTTAAATTGTTTACTTTTTTGTTTATGTAATTTTGTTTCTGTTGTTTTGTCGTTATGTTTGTTTGTAAAAAGTAGACACCAGTGCTAAAACCTCATATGTGCATTTTGGTCACATCGAGTTCAAGCCAAATATGATAGTAAATCATATGGCAGTTTATTTCAGAATCTGGAGTAAATAATCATCTAAATATATTTAGAAATGAAAACATTTCTTGTGCAATGCATTACAGCAAATTATAAAGTTTTTGGTGTCTCCCGAAAATGTTACATATGAGGTTTTGTCATGTTACCGTTTTTGCTACACATGAGGTTTTGCTCTTAAAGGTCAAATACACATATGAGGTTTTTTCCGCCCAGCGACGACATTTAGACCAGACCTAGACGTTAAAAGGAAAAACTTCACACAGCATCGTCTAGTTCGGTAATTACATGCAGGTCAAGTCCTAACTCATAGGAACATTGTGCTACAAAGTATTCAAATATTGTAGAAAACTAGTCAAACAAAGATAAGAACAAGAAATACTACTTAATTTCCATTACCTATTCAGTGGCATTTATGCTCACTACAATTTTATCGGTCACTAAAAGCAAACAGTATTCAAGTGTGTTTCCAAGTTGTTGAGAAATGGATATTAAGAAGCATTTCTTTTCTGGCTAATAATTTATACTTGTTTACAAATCACACGTGATAGATGCATTTATTGATGGACACGAGTACTACTTATACTATATTCTCCGTGGCATTAGATATAAACCGAGCCACAATCTTTTTGAATCAAATAGTCAGCATGGCGGTTAATGAATTACCAATCACCTATCTTGATCAATGGTCTTTGCAGCAAATTAAAGTTTGATACCATCAATGTTGAGATATAGTTTTCTTAAAGATGCAAAATGGCAGTATTATGGCACACACAATCAGGGTTCGTTTTTTATGACTCACCCTGTAACTGAATATGAACTTAATGATGTTTAACAACACGTTTTTACTGGTTACCATAAAAGTAATCAATTTTATTAAAATATATTACGACTGTCAAACAAGAACCGTTAATGTACAGGGTGAGTAAAAAAAAAGTACAACCAAATTTAGCGATTTTTTTTATTTTTTGCTTTTTTTAAGTTTTTTATATATTTTCTTTTTGCAGTACATTCCCTGTTTTGTTAGCTCTCATAAAACAATTACGGCATTAAAATTGATTAACGTGTTCAAAAGTTACAGCTGCAGAAGTGAAAATACCCAATGTGAAAGACCGAACAAGTTACACGCTAGAGTAACCCAAAGAGTATTCTTGGATTTACGTTCAGCTTTGGTATTTGCAGCATATCCTCCATTAATTAAACATTTGGAATAAATGTCAGTGAAGACCAGTGACGTAACCAGTCTGTGGGTGAGGGCGTGGAGTGGGGGTGGGGTGGGGTGGGGTGGGGGCGGGATCCGCACTCAAAATCTTTGCCCCTTCCTGGCCCCAAATAGAGATAAGGAAAAGTAATAAATTGATAGTATTGACAGATTACCGTGTTCACCTTTGCAAATTGTGTTTTAGTGATGCCCCAAAAGTTAAATGGTTCCCACTGATAGCTTGGTCCCCCTCCCCAAATGGAAATGTCTGGTTACATCGTTGGCTTAGACTATAAAATGAAACCAGATATCAAAATAATATTTTATGAAATCAATATTTGGACTTGAGGAAAGATTAATAAATATATACATCCTTGTCTACCTGGAGTACTAAGTAGTTTAAATTTCAAAACCAATATAATCGTATATGTTAAATATACAGTTCTGATGCTATCCGCTAGGAAAGCGAAGGACACCTTTAGAACCTAACACCTATAGATGGTATCTATCGCTCTTCTACCAACCCTGCTTGATAGCTCAGTCGGTTAGAGCGTCGTGCATGTAATACGAAGGTCGCCGGTTCGAATCCGGCCAAGCGCACATGTTTTTTTTTTTCAGCACTATCGTGCGCTGGCCATCTCTAGGGAAAGATTAATAAATATATACATCCTTGTCTACCTGGAGAACTAAGTAGTTTAAATTTCAAAGAACCGTTAAGTATGTATGTGTGTACTTACAAGATATACATTGTGGGAGTATTTTTAAGTATAAAGAGACATTGTGGGAGTATTTTTACATTGTGGGTGTATTTTTCTTCATTGTGGGAGTATTTTTACTAGAGTTACTATGTTACAAATTGTCCTATAACGGAATAAACTGTAATCTAGTATTGAGGTTTATTCCGCTAAAGAGTAGAAAAGAGGATATTTCTAGTTTAGTAACTATATAGGCCTGCGACGCAATCCTCTTGGCTAAGAAAAGTGAGAAAAACTAGAAAAAAAAAATGGAAAAAACAACTGAAAAAATGTAAAAAAAAGTCTAAAAAAGTGTCTTTTTAAAAGAAAAATCTCAAAAGTATATAGGTTTGAAATTCTTCTTTATATAGTTTTGAAAAAGTGTATTTTTCTGAAAAAAAATGTCTAAAAAAGTGTCTTTTTAAGAGATTTTTCAGTAAAACTCCCACAATGTAGCTCTTGTAAGGATGTATGTATGCATGTATGCATGTATGCATGTATGCATGTATGCATGTATGCATGTATGCATGTATGCATGTATGCATGGAAATCCATGCAAAATCCATGATTTCCATGGAAACCCATGATTTATAACTTACCCAGAAAGTTTTGAGCTTTGCTGTGAAATTTTGTACAGATTTTTTGCCCACTTTCACCAATCTTCAGAATTGGGGAAACAGGGTACATGCAAAATGCAAACTTTGTAATAACTCCCAAACACTCCTCCATGTCCTAAACAATTGTAAAATATCTTTACAGCAGGGACGCTATACACGTAGACACAACAGTATTATTATTCATATGATCCAGTCATTCAATAACCTGATTAAAAACTCCCAAGATAATTTCAAAATATATGCTGATCTTCCTGGTTATACCGTGACTGGAGGTACCTTCCCACCCAGCATCTTGCCTACTGCCCAAAGACCGGATATTATTATTATCAACAACACCAAAAAGTCCATCCACATTGTTGAGATTACAGTTCCATTTGAAACTAACATTCAAAAGGCCCATGAGCTCAAAACATCTCGGTATGAAAACCTTGAGTCCGATATTATCCAGTAGGGGTAAGTGTCATCCTAACTGCATTGAGATTGGTTCCAGACGGTTAGTGACAGCTCACAATATGGATAGATTGGGCGAGGTTTTCCACTTTCTTGATGGCAAATCTAGAACAAAAAAGCCTGCCAAAAATCTGAGCAAAATAGCCATCACATGTAGTTATTCGTTATTCCATTTGGAACGCTCGAAATGAGCCTAACTGGGATTCCGCCCCATATATGAAGATTTAATTCTTCCTGTTCATCGTCGTCGGTTGTCTCCACCCCACACTTCTTGGGTTTTTCAGTTTTAAATAGTCTATTTGTGTGAGTTTGTTATGAATATATTCATGTAATTGTTGATTGGTTCCCCTGCATGTCTGATGTTCTCCTTTTGGTGTTCAGTAGCGTGCCCAGGGGTATATGCATTTTCTTTGCTATTTTGATGTTTTTAATGATAATAAAGAATGATGGAATAATAAAAATCCGTTATCTTTTTCTGTGCCAAAATCTTGTCCGACTTGTTTTGAGAGAAACCAGAGATCAAACATTTGCTACTTTACACAGGCAAATTCTACATGTATTTCTCGGGCTTTACCAATAAATACTGAATGTAGAGACAAGGTCCTAGATTCAATGGGCCTTTTCAAGCTAGTGCCAATTTTCTAAAAGGGTAAGAAGTTTGGAACCAGGTGAATATTTTTCGCCGCATCAAAACCAGAGTGCTTGGAAGAATCTGACGAACCAGCCTGTTTTTTTTTTTCTTTACTCTTTTTCATCTAAAAGATAAAAAACGCCACAAACTGCGCAAACTGCCATTGAACGTCACTCTAAATGGCTGTAGGTTCATCCCAAGTACAGATAAGTCGGTACGATCTAGAAATGTCACTTTGAAAAACAGCCTCTAGATGTGCCCATCAAGCCAAATAGATTATGGTATATTCAGTCAGATGACTATTTGCAAAAAGGTTGCATAGTATCCATTCCTTCGAATTAGATTATGAAATTTTAAATGGCTGTCGACAAGTACTTGATATGTCATTCACGTATTCAAATTATATTATCTATTTTCTATAACAGCTGTAAAGAAGTGATTGATATTCATCTATTTACACAGAATAGCTGTTCAAAATTTCAGACGACCGTTGGCAAATGCATAATATCCGAGAGTTTATGAGCCCCTTAACAACAAATTAGTTTAAATTGACATGCTGATATGTCTCAAGATGAAAGATAGCGAAGTTATATTTACTTACCACAGTCATTAGCAACATTTAGCGACCCATTTCTTGTTAAGTCAATTTATGTGTCTTGTCTTTGTACATTTCGTCTGAATAAAAATTCAACACTTTGTGTGATTTGTTATTACTTTACAACCATATTTATTTTCTCATTTGGTGTTTCTACTAAAAATCTGCATAAATAGTACCTTCTACACTGGGCGTAATAAAAAAAGGGAAAAGAACACACCGAGATGATATTTGAGTTTTAAGGCTGAATTTTTTTTTTCAGAATAGCAAAATAAATCCAATTGATCATGGGAAACGCGACAGAAATGGAAACTAAATGAAATATATATATATATAACCTTTTCTGATTAACACAAAAGGTGACACAATATACCCCACCAATAAAATCGTAACACTGATATTACCAGTTCGCTATGCTGTGCATGTGCTTAGTTTAAAGGTCATATTTAATACCTAAGTTTGATCATTTTTGTTTTCTTATTCTTCGAAGTCTCTCTGAAAACTATAATAATGCCAACGTTTCTAGAAAGAATTTGTAATATTTAAATCTGCACTGACTCGAACAACCCATATATATCCCTAACGTCCTTTTCGGGAAATTACTACCAACCAATCTAGGGGCAATTTACCCCTAAACAAGGTAGGGGTCCGCTCCGTGATTTTCGAAAAGTGACCAAAATGGCATTAAGGGAGGTTAGGGATATATAGGACACAACCTAGCTCTTTATGGAATTTCTCAGAAAGTCAAACTCTGCACATTGAAAACCCTAAAGGTTACATGGTAGATGGCATGATTGATATGTTAAACATTCTTCGGGATGGATGTTGCCCTATTTTCGACGCTTATACAAATATAGGTTTCCTGGAAATAATTACTTGTTACACGGCTTGATCAAACGCTGATTAAACGTTGGTCTAAGACGGTCTTGCTTAAGAAAAATTAGTATGGTGTCTGATTATTTTTTTATTAATTCATAAATTTCTTGGTTTGTCAATTTTCTCTCTCTCACAATTCATTGATTGACTCTAAACATAAGTTTCACAATAATCTCAAGAGCTTTTGATTTAACTTGCAAGTCGACCAAGAACACATAGACACATTCTTTCATAATAACTAAATTAAGAGTGCTTTTCCAGATTTGAAATAGGAAATTCGTTTCATTTAACAGCGATTGATAACTGATTGCGAATGGTAATTGTTCCAAGGTTGGTTAATCGTATAGATGTACAGTAAAGCTGTGACTGACTTTTCAAGTGACGTTTGATATTGGTAAGAGAGACGGTAATTGCATACCTAACGTCATGCCTTTAGCGAATCGATATGAAGTTGTAATATCGTGTTACTTGTATTTTAAAGTGTGAACATGCTTAGATTAACAAAATCCAATGAAATCCGAACAAATTATATTGGCAACTTGTTTAACAAAGGAATTAGAATCAAACTTCTATGACTTGCGTCATGCAATCTGAAGTCACGTCACGCTATTAATTTAATCAGAACAAGAATATCATTTTCAAATGAAATAAACGGCATCGTAAGTAGGTTTACATACGAATTTGAAGTTGCATTTAAACTTTCCTAAACACGTACAGGTCAATCAAGTTAATAGCCGTAACTGATGCCGACAAATTAAGTTAATAACATCCAACAAACTGTGCATTTTATATGTTTGATTTAATACCCAGATATCGTTTAAAAAACCCTCGTCTACCTGAGCCATTTTTTTTGGAAACAATACACCAGACACCCCTCTTCGATTTTCCTTATTGAACATTAAAGGTGCAATGAGAAATTTCAAGTCATCCATATTTTTCTGTGATATGTGTAATTTCATATAGATTAGACACTCAATAGATTTCCTACCTTTTATTTGGCTACAGAAATTACTTAAAATGAAATAAAAGGTGATTTGTATATGCTTACATTTCAATAGAAACATAGGATGAATTTTGTATTTGCTCCTATACGAAATTAGAAATTTCAAAATTTTTGTACCAAAGAAACAGTTCCCAGCTTAATCCTTTCAAATGGGGATATTTTTGATGAAGAGCTTTACATCAGTGCAAAAATCAGAATTTTCACATTTTTTTAGGAACACCTGTTATTTGAAATCTCTCGTTGCACCTTTAAGATTTCTGTCGATTTAGTACTACAAAGTAGCGAAAGTTTCCTCTTTTCATTGGTAAAAAAACAAGTACAAACATATCCACTATGACATCATGTAGAGCAAAAACTGCATGCCGCATGCAAAGAGAATATTCCTACACTAAAAAAAAAACAGTTGTCAATTGACACTTGTACGAGTGTCGCATTTGAGTCTTCAGATGAGCATGTAAAGGTGTCAATTTGACACGGTTGAGGTGTCATAATGACACCTTCACTGGTGTCAGAATGACACCTGTAGGGTGTTAAGCCAAAATGACACTACTTTAGTCTCGTCTCAGAACCCATTTTGAAAGGTGTCAATACGCCACACTTTAGGTGTCGGACAACCTCTGAAAGGTTCGTTTGGGATCTCCTGACATCTGAAAGGTGTCGTTTTGACACCTTTAGATATTATTAAACCCTCCAAATGGGGTCAATTTAACTGATCAAACAATGCTTTGAAGTGTGGAAAACCCGCCCTCCAGGGTCAATAATACGGTTGACTTTGAATGGAATTGAATAACTTACATTAGCATCTCTACCACAAAATTAAAATCTCCAAGCCATTAACATGAGCCTATTAGTGGGGGTCCCATGGTCCCCCTCTAACATTAAAAATAATTAACACTTTATGTGCTGTAAACAAACAATTTTCATCCCGGACATTCACTAACCGTTCTGTAAAAACTCGATGAGAAATGACGTGTATTTTACAATTTACCACAACCGTAAAAATACAGGATTCCCTAAAACTACATGTTTGTGTTAAATATATGTAATTATGGGTCTCCTAGATTAGATATCGACATAAAAATAAGTTTTCAAAGAGTTTGACGTAAGCGCAAGCTCAGTTTGAAATTTTCCGTCATTTTGCCCATTTTCCGCGTGTTTTGACAAACAATTGTTTTTGCCCCTAATTTGGCCCCCCATAAAAACATTTCATTGTTATTGCTGATTTGGGTTTTCTTACGATCCTTCCCATGTGGTATACATTTTGTGGAAAAATTCCCTCGAGCAAGTGGTTTCCGTAGTGTGGGCCCAATGGACCCCCCCCTCCTTGGGCACTACGGGAGTGAAACCCCCGTGGTCACTTAAGTGTTACCTCAGGAATAAAACAAACCAATAGTGAAGAAAAAAACACTAAACAGCCGATTATGGTTTTACAACCAGTACAGAATAAACAAAGATCATATTGTTTGTGGTTAGGTAAAAATTGTGCAGTCAATGTTCCACACTATTTACTTATAATCTGGGCTTTCAACGGGAAAGTATTTGATCTCAAGTCCGTTTTGATACGCACTATAGAAATTACAGAATCAATAAAAAGTACACGGATTTCAAAGCCACCATTTGCAAGTTTATAGTTAACCAAGTACATCCATGCCGGTAACAAAATCAAATACGAATTTTAGTGATGTTTCGGATCAGCAATCGCTGCTTATCCCTGGAATCCTGGAACGATTAGGCATACCAAAGAACACAAGATAGTCTTGTTTCCATGTGTTCAGTTAACCAAGTAATGCCACGTTATGCACCGAGTCCCAAGCAATTTTTCACTTAAGCTGGCACTTCCTTGCATATGGAACAAATCAAGAGTACATTTATATCACATCAAAACAGGTAAATGTGAAATATGTTGCACTCATTTTTCGGTCTATCTATCAAGTTGGTAATTCTTAGGTACTCACTGGTAGCTCATGTTTTTTCTGATGTCCACAACACACGTGACCTAACTTCATTTGCCTCCCGAGGCAAAACAAATAAATCTAGCAAAAGTGGAAACATTATTTTTGTTAATTTTTCAAACCTAACCACGAATAATGTTCCACTTTCGCTATATGGTTGTTTTTTGTCGTTGAAAGGTAATAAGTCACGTGTTGACATCCGAAAATTGCATACATTTTCAGTTGAATTCAATACTCTGCTCATTGAAAAATATAAAGACAAACAAAAGATACAGGTATCAGGTTAATTTGCGAAAAATTTAATTTCATGTCCAATAAATGGAATTTCCCTTTAAAAATCAATTCAAAACAGTAAACATGACAATACATTAATTAAAATACATGGAATGTGGCTTTTCATGATGACAATGCAGGGCCAACTTGAACAATTAATACTTCACTCTCGTCCTAGTTTTGAACAGTTCAAGCAGAGTTTTCATTTGCACTTGTACCCTTGTGTTTGGGAGGAATAGCTAATTGGTAGAACGCCAGCGCAGCCCAACCTTCGGACCTACTTTTATCGTTTTAAGTTAAGCACTCCTGACCAACATTATATCTCCCTCTGTGAAGGTGATTAGTAGGAGGGGGAAAAATTCACCTTCTCCGTATCTCTTTTGGTCTAGATTAAGTGTGTTTCCGAGGTCGCTGGGCTTTGGACCAGACTTTTGTGAGTTAAACCTGGGTTTTTGTGCGCGCTTACCACCCCACTTTCCCTCATATCATATTTGTTGGAGTTGTTTGTAGCGCCATCTGTCTGAATGCCTTTGAGCTTTTTTTTGAGGCCAAAAACATAGATCGCTCTGATTGCACTTTTGGCTTGCTGTGGTCGGTTTAGTCTTTCTTTTCCTTCAGGGATGTCCATGATGCCAGGCATTTGTTGACTGATGTATTGCGGAAACGTCTGCTTCATACTTCTATTGGAAAGTAAATGTAGTATGTAGACCATCCTCACTTTTCACAGTCAGCCACTAGATATTGGTATTTGCCACTCTTTCTTGCATGCGCATTAGATAGATTCTCCTCCATAGGACCGTCATCTCTATGATGATCCCTGCCTTTGTTTTGGTAGAATTGAGGAATGTTTCGGGTCTCTAGCTGTGATTTCCTGGAGTAACACTTTTGTCTTTTTGTTCCTCAACCATCAGGAATACCTAGTTACTGGCCTTAAATCAGAAATGCTGGATGCTCTTCTTAGCTTATAAGATTGGATTTCGAATAGGTTGAACACAGTGGGCGAAAGGCTATTGTAGAGATAAGGTTCAGATTATCAGGTGTGATGGATTTTATTATTGTTTTCTGATTTTGCCTCTACGGCGTACGGTGCCAGACCTGCGAGATCGCTTTTCAGGATTTGGTCCTGGCGCTGCTGTATCTCTTTCGCTTTGTAATTATTTACCTACAACCCATTGAGGATGTGGAACAGTGTTCAATGACGATGATGACATAACTGGCAGGGTCCAAGCATTGTCTTGCCCCACACGCTTCAGCTTGGCATGCCGATGAAGTTGTCATGAATGCGTTGATTGGAAGACAGCACTTCGCGTCCAGACATGACATAGTTTTGTTCCAGAGGTGTCGACCTCATGACGATCGAGAGAATAAAATTATGCCGAGATAGGATCTCGAGATAATAAAATTCTTATTCTCCATATTGTGGAAAATCTAAACATTGCCCTTGGGACTTTCAAATTTCCCTAATGATTGGCACCCCTCAGGCACATTCCCTCCTCGGTTTGTTTTAAAATGGATGAATGCACAATTATTCAGTATATTTGTCAACCTCATATGACAGCTTAGTTAGTCTTCCATTTTTACTTGCTCGAATCTGCACCCATCTAAATATGAAATGCTGTCCAGTTGGGGTACCATGTCCTTCCACACCCCACAAAAAAAGAGACCCTTAGTAATCTGGCGAATTCTTCCATAAAATCTGCAAAAAATATTCTAAAAAAAAGCACCCCAAATAACGATGACCCGCAGCAGCACCACAATATGCTGTAAAATACACAAATAAATACACATTTATGGGGGCGGCGTTCTTCAATGCAAGTGCCATGTTATAAATATTTTGGTTTTTAAATTATCTCGATCTAATAAAAATTTAATCCTTGAGATAATTGTCCAGAAAAATAAAATATCTCGAGAATAAGATCTCAAGATATAAATTATTTCGAGGTAAGGATCGAGATTTTATAATTACTGGGATAACAAATTATCCACTCCCGAAAAAGATCTCGAGATACTCCTTTATGTCGGAAATGGTTATTATCTTCAAATCTTTTTTGTACTCGAGAATCTTTTCTGAGCGAGATAATTTCCTTCCCCAATCAATATTTCTAACATGTCACTTCCGTATGTTTATTAAATCCATACAGGGTGACCAAATTTCCAACAACGTTTGTTTGCCCTGACTCCATTAGCATATATATACAATTGAGTCCAACTAATCTGGGGCCAGTTATATTTAGTATTAGCAAGCAGACTGGGCGTTCGTATTCATCAACACAAAACAGAGAAAACATTTTGTTTTGCGCGATTCTGTAAAAATGGAGTGTAATGATGATTGTGCCTGAGAATTTGAAAGGTGAAATGTAAATCGAATATCGTCGCTGGGCTGGAAAAATCCCACTATGTTTTGCGTTTGACCTTTAAAAGCAAAACCTCACATGTGTGTAAAAACGGTAACATGACAAACCTCATAAACTGCCATGTAATTTACTTCCTATTTGCTTTGTAACTTCAAACTATGAACCCGATGTAACCATAATGTACATACAGGGTGGAGTCAGAAAAAAGTACAACCAAATGAAGATTTTTATGAAAGAAACCTTAACCGAATTTACCAAATTAATTTTTTATTTTTTTCAGTTTTTTAATTTTTTGTTTTTTTCAATAATTTTTAAATTTTTAAATCGATCAAGCCTTCCAAGGCCTACCAGTTATTTTTGTGAGGTATCCATTTTAGCCCATTTCATTGCCCCGCACAAATTACACACTTACTGTACACCTTATACACATTCCAACGCAGCAGGTAGATGGGCTCAGAATAAATTAACAGGTTGATTTCTTTTGGCGCTCCCGCGCCCTCGGGGGGTGGGGCCGTATTCAAATTCTACGCATGCCCTGTGTTGATCATAATGATATACCAAGTTTAAAAAATCGGTTTTTGTCCCCGTTTAAACGGGGGTGGCCCTGATACACCTCACTCAGCACTACTGCTGTGTGAGGATTTATGGAGCCAAAGAATTTGACCGGATGCCCTTCCCTTCCTGACGTCCCATTCCACTGTTTTCGGTTTTGAACTTGCAAAGCAGAGTTGCACTGTCTGTGTTTGGGAGGATAGCTACTTGGTAGCACGCAGCGCAGGTCACCTTCGACCTACTTTTTCCCGTTTTTAAGTTAATCACTCCTGACATTGTAATTCCCTCTTGTGAAGGTGACTTAGTAAGGGAAAAAATTACACCTTATCCAGTTCCTCGTTTGTGTGTCTAATTAGTGTGTTCGAGGTGTCTTGGGCTTTGGACAAGACTTTTTTGGAGTTTAAACCTGGTTTGTGAGCGCTTAACCACCCCACTTCCCTCAGAGCTATTGCTGGAGTGCTTGTACATCCTCTGTCTGAATGCCTTTGAGCTTTTTTCTGATCCAGAAAACATAGACTGCTCTGATTGGCAATTTGGCTTGCTGTGTCGGTTATATTACTTTCGTTTTACTTCAGGGATGTCCACGATGCCAGGCATTTAATGACTGATGTATTGCAGAAACGTCTTCTTCATACTTCTATTTGTGTACTGGAAATAGTATTATACCCTCCTCTACTTTTGCACAGTCGCCACACTAGATCTCTTGGTATTTGCACTTCTTTCTGCATGCGCATTGGATAGTTTTTCCTACATAGGGACCGTCAGCTCTTATGATATCCCTGCCTTTTGTTTTGGTAGAAAAATATGCTGTTTCGGTCTCTGCTTTAGCGTGATTCTGGAGGAACACTATTGTCCGGGTTCCTCAACCATCAGGAATACCTAGTTACTGGCCTGATTCAGAATGTTGGCGGGCTCTGTCTTAGGCATTAGTAAGATTGGATTTCGATAGGTTGAACCATCATGTGGGCGAAAGGCCTATTGTAAGATAAGTCATATTATCAGGTGGGATGGATTTTATTATTGGGTTTTCTCTGATTTGCCTCTACGACGTACCGGTGGCCAGACTGCATAGATCGCTTCAGTATTTGGTCATGGCGCCAGTTGGATCTTCCACTTTGTAATGAGCAGCTACAACCACTGACGATGTGGAACAGTGTACAATGACGAATGATGACATAACTGGCAGAGTCCAACATTGGTCTTGCCCCACAGATTCAGATTGGTGCAAGCATGGAAGTGATCATGAATTGCGTTGATGTGGAAAGACAGCAGCTCTGGTCGTCCAGACATACATAAGTTGGGTCAGGAGGTGTCGACCTGGCAATGACAGACTCAAGAGCTAATAATCATCCCGAGATAAGATCTCGGATATAATTCTATTTCTCCATCTTGTGGAATCTAAACATTTGCCTTTGGACTTCGAATTTCTAATTAATTTGCTCACCCCTCAGGCACATTCCTCGGGTTGTGTTGTAAAGATGTCAGATGCACAATTATTCATAGATTGTCACCTCATATTGAACCCGTTTAGTCTTAAACCATTTACATTGCCCTCGACTCTGCACCCATTCTAGAATAACTGCTGTCATTGGGGATACATTTCTGCCACACTCTCCACAAAAAAGATGGACACCTTAGTAATCTGGCGAAATTCTTTCCCCTGTAATCTCAAAAAATATCTAATCTAAAATCACCTATAACTATTGACCGCAGCACCACAAATGCTGTAAAATACACAAAATAAATACACATTAATGGGGCGCGTTATTAATGCGAAAGTGACATGTTATAATATTTTGTTTAAATTCTCTCGAGCTAAATAAAGTTCCTGAGATCGTCAGAAAATAAAATTATCTCGAGATAAGATCTCAAGATAATAAAATTATTTCGAGGTAAGATCAAGATGTTTATTATCTGGAGATAATAAAATTATCCCGAAAAAGATCTCGAGATAATCCTATTATGTCGAAAAAAAAACAAAAAAGGTTATTATCCCCCCCCCCTCAAGATAATTTTTTATCTCGAAAAGATCTTTTCTTGAGCGAGATAATTTCCCCAACATATTTTCTAACATTTCACTCTTCCGTATAGTATTAAATGAATCCTACAGGTGAGACCAAATTTCCACAACTTTGCCTGACGCATTAGCATATTACAATTGAAGTCCACTAATCTGGGGCCAGTTATATTTAGTATGAGCAAGCAGACTGGGCGTTTCCGATATGCCTTGCACACAAAAAAACCAAAATTTTGTTTTGCGCGATTCTGTAAAAATGGTTAGAGTGGTAATTGAATGATGGTTCATGAGAATTTGAAAGGTGAAAATGTAAATCGAATATTCGTCCTGGCGGGGGGGAAAAAAAAAAACCCTCATATTGTGCGTTTGACCTTTAAGAGCAACCTCACATGTGTGTAAAAACGGTAACTATGACAAACCCTCGCAATAAACTGCCTGCCATAAATTTTACTATCATATTTGCTTTGAAATTCAAACTAATAACCCGATGGTGACCATACATGTACATACAGGGTGGATTCAAATAAAATGCAACCCAATGAAGGAATTTTTTATGAAAACCTTCCCTGAATTTTAACCAAAATTATTTCCTGTTTAATAGTCTGTTTAATCAGCTGTCCAATAATTTAAATTTTTAAATCGATCAAGCCTTTCAAAGGCTACAGTTATTTTTGTGAAGGTACCCATTTTCTGCCCCGAACAGATTGCACACCGACTTTACACTTGAGACTCATATATGCAGCGTGAGGGCTTCAGAATAAATTAACAGGTTGATTCTTCTCGCGCCTATTCAAATGCTACGCATGACATGTGTTGAATCATAATGAAGAATACTTTAAGTTAGTTAGTTATCCCAAAGTTTTAAAAATCCGGTTTTTGCCCGTTAAAGGGGGTGGCCGGATACACCCTACACTCGGCAATACTGCTGTGTGAGATTTATTGGAGCAAGAAGATAATTGACCGATGCCCTTCCTGACGTCCCAATCCACGTTTTTTTCGGCGGTGGGCCTAGCCTTTGGGCAACCCGCCCGCCACGCAAGGCAGGCAGTGCTGGAATGCCGCCTTATCTCCAGATCCTGACGCCTTATAGTAGATCATTCTTTTTCATTCTACCAGGTAACCAGCTAACCCTCCTCATCAGAAATTCGATGGGGTGACGGGTTAGCTGCCGACAACTCGGCCCTGGAGCAGGTAGTACTGGTTACCAGATACCAGTAGCAGGCCCTCAAAGAAACCTGACTTGACCATGTATATATTAAATGTATTAACAGGATATTTAAAATGGAAACATTTTACTCCTTTATCTGTTATCAGCCTGATATCCACGTATGGTGAAAGTTTTACTATACTTCGAAATCAAGGCAATTTTTAAAAAGAAATTCTGCAAATTGTTGCGCTTCAAGTCCAAATTTCTTTCTTAAATATTATTTCGATATCTGGTTTCATTTTATACAGTCTTAACCCACCGATTTGACCACAATTTCCTTTGGGGAGGGGTGGGGGCAGTTGATGGGAACCATTTAAACTTTGGGGCAATCACTGAAACACATTTTTTGCAAAGGTGAACACGGTAACCTGTCAACTACGAATTATTACTTTTCCTGATCTCTATGGGTCGGGGAGGGGGGGGAGAGTTTGAGTGCAGATCCCGCCTTACGGCCCGCCCCCCACATCCTTGTCCACAGACTAGTTTACACGTCACTGGTTTTCCCTGACATTTATTCCAATGTGTTAATTAATGGAAATATGCTGCAAATCCGCAGCTGAACGTAAACCAAGCGTACTCTTTGGTTTACTCTAGCGTGTATACCTTGTTCATTCTTTCACATTTGGGCCCTTTCACTATCCGCAACTGTAACTACTTTTGAACTGCGTTAAAAAAACTGATCAATTTTAATCCCGTAATTTTTATATGAGACCTAACAAGACAAGGAATGTACTACAAGATAAAATCTCTGAATAGCACAGAGGGTTTTCAGTGAAAAATCGCTCAATTTTGTTGTACTTTTTTTTTGACTCACCCTGTATGAGTTTTAGTACTGGGGGCTGGGGCCCACTTTTTGCATATGTGTTTTTGTATTTGACCTATGTGGCGTTACATATGCGGATTTTTCCGCCCAGCGACGATTGTACATTGTGTCATCACACGATTCAAATCATGCTGCCGCCGCCTGGATATGGTTAGGGGGGTTTCTCACAGGGTTTGTCGGGTACCATGCTCGTTCCAGGGGTTCTGAAAGTGAACTCCGTCAAGGGAGCAATTTTTTTAAGTGAAAATGTACCCAAGAATGACCCGTTTTTGGGAATATTACCTTTTCGAGACCTGTCCTCAACATTTGATATAAACCCTTAAAATAAATCATGTCCATAAATAACACGTGTGCTACTGCAAGAAAACATTACACACTCAAGGTTAGTTTTGCGGCGTAATATTTTTTGAGTTTTTTTCATATTTGTCATCAATGTACCAGTCCCCCTCACAACTGAATTCTAGCGGGGACTAACCTTGATTTTTGGAATTTGACACCCCTAGCCTAGTGCGTGCCAGTAGTGATAATCCCGCATCTGCGCTACGCACTTTTTTTTTTGAACGAGCATGTACCCGAACCAAAATCCAAGCTTCCCCCCGGCATTATGCAAATGTGTTAAGTAACCAAATACGCCGCGTTCAGCACACTGTTCTCACTATGAGCTATATATGGTCAACCACCAAAGGCACAGTTCAGTGGGTTTCCTGCATATGCATAACATAATTGACCTGTGTATTCTGGTCTCATGAATCATACTCATAAAACCAGGGTGGTATTTTGTAAGTACATCATGATCGAAAGTTTAACTGACCTGTGCAATTGGAAATGAGACTATCTTGGCTTATATTTCTCCGTTCTAACACCGGTGTCCTACAGAAAACACACGACCGACCACTGGCACTTACTGATGGTGCCAATTTTGCACCATGACGGGAAATTTGTTTGATCAGTGCAGTCCAGTATGCCACCTTCATTACTGAACTTACGTTACGAAATATCTAGAGATAACTTTCTAACTCTAAACGGTAATTAATGTTCCTTATATAAATATGCATTAAATTAAGGAATGCGTCAGTACTCACATACTTGATCAGCGTCACATCCACCACCGTTCAAAATACACCACAAGCGAAAAAAAGCTAATTTCCATGTCCGTAGAAGGTTGTTTTTTTGACATTTCATCATGTAGTAAAAAATAATCACTTGACCCGTGTCACATAGGAGACACATGAGTATGTTACCCTTGATTGCAATGGTTTTCAAGACTAAATTACACCTGGTCTTGACAAAACATGACATATTTTATCAGGTAGCTTTTTTTGTGCAAACATTATTTTCCCCTATTCTACACTGTGTGACTATGGACAGTTTTGAGAGTTTTTGCTGACTGCACATTTTATGACGGTCATTCTGACGTAATTCTAGGTACGTCCACTTGATACATCATTTGGAATCATGGAAAGGGTAGCCATCCATGAACCATTCCTGCTGTCGTAACTGGGCGTGTTGGTACCCCACCATAAACCACTTTGTGGTCATCATGTACCTTCAACCTATAATTTCCCGTTGAGTGTTTGGTCTTGCATTAAAAAGAAAAAGAGCGTTTAATGTCTCAATTGGCAATTAAACTAACCATTTGGCAACAAAGAAAGAGGGTTTGTAGTATGACGCAAAAAATAAAGGGGTGGTAACCACCATCCTCCGTTGACGAGGGTAAAACTTCCGTATCGTATAAAGATTAAGAACATATTTGCTAAAGTTTATAGCATTTGAATGTCTTCAATCAATTTATCATCGGAATACTCAATTCAATTCAATTCTGTCTTTTTCACGATTATGGAACCTTAGAGTTCGCTCGACAACGCCACACCCGCATAATATAAGCATTCAAGGCTTTTTGCATATCTTCACTGGGTATAAAAACCTCCTATGTGCATGCCTTTTGAAATCACCAGGCTCCTTGTAAAAACTCCCCCCCCCATTTTCAATCTCATATGTAGCATAAATGGCCCAATGACAAAACCTCCTATTAGCCATTCAGGTTTGAAATTTAAAGGAGACACAATTTTGCATTGACTTGAGTTACATATGAGGTTGTTTTTTTTTTTTTTTTTTAATTATTTACTTTATTATAAGAGTTTTATTAAAGCTGACTCAGAGATTTCCCGAGGAGGGCAGCCTCATTTCATCAAATTGTGTTTTTGGCATATACTAATGCTTGTCCATTACAACACTGGGTGCAATAGCAAGCTCAAATCGGAAGTCTTCATATAGAAAATCCACAACTTTGTTATAAATTTCCGCATCCGGAAAATAGTTATACAGTACTCTATGACTGTAGTACTACACATAAATGTTTTTTCTGCATGAAACGAAAATCCCCGAACATCTTCAAACCCTTTCCCCCAAAACTTGGAATTGGGCATTTTTAGTTGACTACCTTTCGTTCTAGTTGACTATTTTCCACTAAAATAAACAAAAAAATATTTCATAAATTCTCTGGGTCTCCCTTTAAGAAGTTAATAATAATAATAATAATAATATCTTTTAAATATTCGGTGAACCAGGTCATGTAGTGTATTCAACGTAATTGAGTTAAATTGCCCTTCACTGCCAAAGTTTCATGATTTTAGTCAAAAGGAGAATTGTTTGCTTCAATATACACATATCTGTCTCATAAGAATTGTTTTGTAAAACCTGTCGTATCTCCATTAGAAAAAAACCTCCAGTCCTATAACACAAAAGGCGTGTACACGTCACACCTGATATGAAAACTCTGGCGTTTCCTGCGCAATTCATTTATTCAACACACTGGCCGAGGGGGTTCTGTGGGCATTAATTGGGAATTCCATTGTCTGACATGATGTTAATGATAAGCAAAGTAAAATTTGAAGATATGATCTATAGCGTTAAATTGTACTGTATACCCTATACAATGTTTCATCTTTGGTACAGTCAAATGCAATTTTTATTTTCTACTTTACTCGAAATTACACGTTGACATTAATAACACATGCCCAAAATCACTAGGCGGTTCATCAATAAACTAAAATTCTTATAGTGTGTGAACATTACCAATGGATACGACAGTTCGTGAGCTTCTAACTAACATTTTGGGGTTTTGTGAGATATTTAGAAATTTACCTTACCAAAGTGTTAACATGAATACAACTATTTGTATAAGAGCTTTTTAAAATATAAACTTGTGTTAAAGAAAAAGGACCACTTCCAGTAAAATGTTTTTTTTTTTTATTTTTTCCTAATGTCCAATATCTCAAAATGACCAAAATGTCAGTTAGAACCTTGTAATTTCATCTCTTGATTTCAATGGCTCAGAATGTTTGCAATGAACGCATTAATCTATAATCAATCCACAGGATCTGTAACATGTATGGTTTGAGGATGGCCTCAAACATATTGAGCTGATGACGTTCTACACCGCTGATGGTCGTGGTGGAGCTCATTTCCTAATTCATCAACAACATAATAAGCATGGCAACTCATCTGAAATTAATATCCAAAAGTCATACCGACTTTAAAGTATCAGAAATAACAACGGATCAGTCTCCATGAACACTGTGTTTTAACCTGGAAATTTAGAGGGGGAAGATGAGGCCAAATAAGAAAGGCGTAGAAACTGAATAAGTCAATGAATTAACAAATAAATAATGTAGGCAAAGTACCCAGCATGGTAGACCCTTATCTGTACTTTTAATTTCTTTTTTGACGACGACTTCACAAAATTTACCTTATATTAATTCGGGGTAAATATCATTTTGTGAATATTTTATAGTCAACAGCAAAATGGGACCCCAGTTAAATGTCCTGCATTTCCCGAAATAGATAATTCACAATTCTACTTACAGAATCCTTTTAAAGCAAACATTTGAATAATGTTACAATCGTAATTGCTACCATCACTTTGGTATGCACTACCGTCTCTACTGCGTCACTCGTTTTCCTGTCAAGCGAATTGAATTAATCTTTAATGTTAAGGCTTCGCCCCGAAAGCAATTATGTGAGGAAGATACATTTCAATCCCAGGGCTTCACTTTTATTGCGATCAATTTCTACATGCTTATCTGATACTATAAACTTACATCATCAACATATAAGCCTTGAAAATTCCGCCCTTGTGTACCCTCCCAAGTCCTGGACTCTTTTAAATGCTGCAAATACAAACCTGCCTGAGTGATGACCTTTTTTGTAATGCAGTTTGCTGACGTCTAAATTCAATACGGTGTATAATAATAGCTCGTGCCATCTGTGCATATCCATAATCTGACATTCTAGAGAGAAGCTTCATTTTAAGTTCATTCTGCAGTTATATATTGGCGATCACTCTATGGACACAATATACAAGCAAAATAAGAGGAACCACTATCCATTCGTGTATGCCCATTCGTCGATTGATGGTTTTAATGTATTGTATTGGATAGGCGGTTCTAATCATTAAGGATGGGCTTCCACTCACCCGCCAGTGGCTCGTCAGTTCCGCACGGTCCTTTCTGGACGGACCCGGTTGCTATTGTTCAAACAATTAAAACTCTGTCACCTGCACTAACCGCACGTCAATCAACTAATTCTCTTAGGGAACTGACACCTACAACTCACCCTTTTTACTTAGCGGTGCGGGCGGCCAAGAAATCCCAGTATAGACGTCTATGGCAAGCTATAAAGGCCATAACTTATTGCAACGCGTTTCAGAACGTATCAACGCGTTGCGACATTTTGGGCAACGAGCGTTTGCGACGTCGGCCAATCAAAATCATGATTTCTGTGACGTATTTTTCAAAAATAGACCCACAAACGCGTTGCTAGAGATATTTGCAACGCGTTGCAAACCTTCACGACGCGTTGCAGCTTCACATCGCGTTGCAATCTTCACACCGCGTTGCTCAGAAGGTCCACAAGCCATACGGGTCATAACGTATTGGCCGACACGCGTTGTGGAAAGTCACAACGCGTTTTGCGACATTTCGGCACGCTTTGCGACTTTCCGGCAACGCGTTGCGAACATTCGTCAACGCTTGCGTGTCGGCCAAGTGGCGAAATCATGACTTTCGGTGACGTATTTTCAAAATAATAAATCTCACAACGCGGTTCGACCTTCGCACGCGTTGCGAAACCTTCACACGCGTTGCGGCAATACTTATGAACCCTTATTGCATTCACAACGCGTTGTGAAGTTTTACAATTTGTTTGTGAAGCTCGCACGCGTTGTGATGCTTTGCAACGCGTTGGTGAAGGCCATATGTCATTACGTATTGCCGCAACGCGTGTGTGTGGATCTATTTTTTTGAAATCTCACAGAAATGCATGATTTGGATTGGCCGCAAACCGAACGCGTTGCCGACATGGTCTCAAACGCGTTGCAAAAATGTTCCGCAACTCTTTGCTACTTTCTACCAACGCGTTGCGGCAATACGGTATGACCCTTAAGGCTTGTGAACCTTCGCAACGCTTTGCAAGCCTTCACAAGGCGTTGCAAGCTTCACAAGGCGTTGCAAGCTTCACAAAGCGTTGCAAACGCGTTGTGAGTTTCCACAACGCGTTTTCAAATACTTTGGAACGCGTTGTGGGTTAATTTTTGAAATACGTCACAGTAAATTTCGTCATTCTAATTGGCCGACGCCGCAGCGCGTTGCTACTTTCCTTGCAACGCGTGCCGAATGTGGCACGCGTTGCTGAAATGTCGCAACGCGTTGCGGCAATACTTTGGTGCCTTATGGCTTGCCATAATACGTCGTCATTGGTTTAAAGCCGAATCTGATGACAAAATGTTGACTTTTGGATAATATGTTATAAAAGCCATAATTTTATTTCTTTTTCACTACAACATCCAAGTAAGCCATTTAATAGTCCTATGTTAACCGCACAATAGCGATGGATTAATTGTATGTTATAACATTGGAGTGGCATGGTCTATACGTATATGTCTAAGCAATATATTTATACTAAATTTAATCATACTTATAATAACTTGTGGGCGTTATCAATTTAAACGTATTCACGAGTGAGTCAGTGAGATCCCCTCGAACATTTGATTTCCCGAAATAAATAATTCCCATGCCAATGCGTCCCTACAGATATTTACACGATGATCATTTTCAACTTACATATATTATTCCCCAGATATAATATTTCGCATCATTACACACTGCACACTTTAGCCGTCGCTACTCGTCTCCGCTTAAACTATTTGTTTTTTTTTTAGCAACGCGGCCCCCCCTGGACAGTATTTGGTCAGGAGATAATTTCAATCCCAGGCTCAATTTTGATTTTAATGTAACTGGAAAGAGATCACTTTCTACACAACGCTACTACTCGTGATATCTATAAGCTGACATTATTACAGTTACTCAAGCGCTTGAAACTCTTCGCATATCGTTACTTACAAGATAGCCCCCTGTTTTTGGATGCTATCTATATTGAATATATTTAACTTGTATGGTTATAACCTTTTCGTAACAGACATTGCTTTATCTAAATTTTAGGTTCGTTCTGCATGCTAGATAATGACGACTACTCGAATTCTCATAAAGAGCTTCTTAAGAATATGTCGTGGTGCTCTTCCACGTAGTTAAAATCCACTTTACTTTCCGAATTGCTATAAATTTGTAATGCGATCGATCATAATAGAGCAGAGAAATAACATTTGATGACAGCTTGTCGAATAAATAAATGCATTTGCCCCTGGAGGGTCTATTCCATCCCTTTTCCTTATGCAAATTTTGGCGTCATGTTTCATTTGTTGGCCAATCCGGCGTGTGCTTTCACTAGGGGCTATAGCCAATGACAAGGCTCGTTCAGGTCGGGTCATTTTGTCTTATTTTGTTTTTACCTGTCACATTGCAATCTGCCTTTCATGGAGTAGGTTCAAACATTTTGTTTGCAACTTTTGTTTCCAACTTGGAGTCTGTAAACAAAGGCATAATTGGTTCGCGACATCTATAGTGATCGGGATTTGTTCAGAGCAGCAATGAATAGTACCGAAGGATCGCGGGGGTCTCTATTTTAGCAAATTAAGTAAATTAAATTACCTCTAGAAAAACCGTTCAAGCGCAAAGCAATGGCGTCGATCTTAGACCTTCCATAATCAGGCGTCCCCTTCGCGGCTTCAAAAATTCTGCAGGAAAACTACCAGGATCTCCCCAATGGCGTTTACCAATGTTGGGGGATATGCCTCTAAGGTTGGGGCGTTCCAAGGGTTTGAAGGAGATTTCTTCGGCACTATCTCTAATCATTCTTCTTGCATTGTGGTGAGGTTAACAATTTCTTCAAGTTATGACGACATTTGGATACTAATAGGCCACAAACTTTGCGGGTGCAGCTGGACTAGTGGTGTATTTCTTCATCGGGTTCGGGTTCGACTATATTGTATCGTAACAAACGACAAGTCTCTGCCTCAACGGAGAACCAAATACCTATCTACCAAGCGTTTTTAACAAGGCGAGGACAGTGTTGCCGATGCTGAATGTCATATTCTTACCGGTAGGAGGGGTTTCACAAACGTTGCAATTCTGCCAAAGGAAGGCCAAGAAATCTCGGTGAGAGTATTGTTTCCCCTTTAGTTCAAGTGCGAATACTCATCCCCGGTTAATTATTTAAATTTTGTGTTCCAATGGTAGTGTGGACAGCCTCGGCGATGTTTCAATGAGAGTAACTTTAATCACAATATAGCGCGTTGAATCACTCCACTTTCCAACGTTTGTCGCGACCTCCATTCTCATTGACATGTAATATAGTCCTCATAAACATAAGGCACTCTCATAGAATTGCGATTGAAGCATAATTTTGTAGTTCTCATTCAATTGCTCTACGGATGTGTCATGAGGAGTAGCACTATTCAATACAAAGACTATATGCTGGACATAACAGTTGTAAAACATCGTTGGATCTGTTTTTGAGTTTAAACACTCGTGCATCAACCCCAATTGAACATCTCATTGCCTAGAAGCATTGTTGCGTTGTCCCCTTTGTTATTGTTGTAAGACTGGGTACATCCTATGATCGTTTTCAACTGTTTGCATTAGTGTTAAACAAATTGCAAGCCCTTCCAAGGACACGGCGGAGTAGTTTCGTATCATAATGCCGTTTAAGGAGTTATGCCATGATTTTAATAGCCTCTTCTATTCGGCGCGGTTTGCTATTTTCTGTAGGGTTTATGCCATTGTCGAATCCCTTTTGGTCTAATAGCCATTTGTCTAACTCCAATTCGTCTAAACCCATATTGTCTAATAGCAATGTCTAGCCATTTAGTTTAAATACCAATTTATTACCCACCAGAATGGTCTAATATCCATTTGGTCTAATTCCCATTTAGTCTAATAACCCATGCTCGTTCTATTGCCATTTGGTCTTAATAACTACAAACGCCATTTGGTCTAATTTAACCATTGGTCTAATATCCATTTAGTCTAATACCCATTTGTTTTAATAGCCCTTTGGTCTAATATCCATTTGGTCTTACCTCAATGGTCTAATAGCCATCCTGGTCTAATATATCCATCTGGTCTAATACCCATTTGGTCTAATAATACCCATTGGGTCTAATATCCATTGTTATTCCATTTGGTCTAATATCATTTGTCAATACCTCCATTTGGGTCTACTATCCATTTGGTCTAATGCCATCACCTGCCTAATAACTACGTGGTCTAATACCCATTTGGGGGTCTAATAGCCCATTGGAATGTTAAACCCAAATAATTGATCTTAACATTGATTTATAATATTAAAAAAAAAATATTCTGCAATGCCTGTATCGGTAGCCATCCTCAACATCATAATCAGTCTGCTGCAGAGCAACGAATGCACAAGTTCCCTCCAGCTGCAGCGGTCATTAGCCATTTTTTTAAGCATTGACTTTTCCTAGGCTGTTGTTCCTGCCCCGGAGACACTGAATGTTGGCAAAAGTTGTTCGTTGTCGTCCGGGTTTTCCCTGCCATGAGGTCCGGTACACTACATCTACTCTTATTTCATTTGATGACGATTCCTGGCTCTTTCCACGAGGGGTGCCGTCCCTGTCAATTGTGGATGGTGGCATTTGTACTTTGTCTACTTGTTTGATGTTCAACTAAATACGGTAACAGGATTTACCAATGAGTTGATTTTTTGTCCCACGCTCCTGCGGGGCTCGGGTGAGAATAAGCCCGATGTTTCCTGCGTTAGAGGCGACTAAAAGGGATCCCTTAGGGTTCGGGATTAAGAATTGGTCTGTGTTGTACTCCTGCATGTTGTAAGGGGCACTCGTCTCAATGTTTCCAATACGCCTGCAGTTTTGTCTCACTGGTAATATTGCTTCGATGATAGGTGTGGAGTTCTGTTCCCTTACAGATTCTTCTTTTTTTTTTTGTTTTCTTCGTTTTCTTATTTTTGTCGGTGATATTGTTTTCTTGATATGTCTTCTTTCCGTTTTCAATTTACAGATGACCATACATTGCTAAGAACTGTATGGACTTGACCATATACATATGCAAGATGATTTAGACAAAATTTATGCTTGTTCTGTCCAAACCAACTTCCTCCCCTAATTATGCCTTGACGTGTGCAGACATGCCCTTTTTCCTAGATCTACAAGGTGGACAAACTGCTCACTGGGTTCGGCAAAACCTCTGCAAACTTTGCAATCCTCGGTATAATGTTTTCTTCTATCTTTCTTTTTCTGTACCACTTGATTCTACATGTAACAAATGTGCTCCCACTATATAGTTTGTTTCCTCTCATCGTGTGCACTAGGAATTGCACTTTTCTGCTCGTTTGAATCTTAAATTACTCTTGTGCTAGTCCCTGTTTTAATACTGTGCTGTTATTTTGGACCGGCCTTACAATACCAGT
>JAMKCH010018350.1:0-21918 GCA_023653785.1 Ophioderma brevispina
CGGATGCGCCGCCTAAATCCCACAGGGAAGGGCAGAGCAGACCATGTAAGCCTGCACCGATAAAGCAACGAGTTAAATCAGGCGAGCCAGTGCCGGCAGCGTGCTAGTCAGTCCAGCCCACCCCGCAGGATGCGACCGACTATCAACGCTAGGAGCAACCGAGGCTGCTTATACCGGGATGTCTGCAGCCGCCAAATCCCCTAGGGAAAAAGGCAGAACAGACGAGGCGCTAGCCTGCCCCTGAGAAGCCCCTAGGCAAGACCAGCGAGCCAGGCGGCCGGAATAGCGAGGTAGAACGGGCGGAACTCCCGAGCGAGAAACGCCCTAACTACACGCCATGAAGTAGCCGCAGCTACAACATCTTTAGGTCTCCACAAGCAGCGGGGCCCGCCTTGGCAGAAACCTCGGACCGGGGGGACGGAACCGAACACCAACCCCCCCTTTTTCTAAGCGAAACTAGACAGGAAACATGTTCCATGGCGAACCATTTGAAACGAGAGGCCCCACGGCAAAAGAAACGAGCACAAAAACGAGCAAGCGGAAGCAAAACCCGTAAAGAACGCCAATGGGAGGAGAAGAGGGTCCGCGGGGCTGCGCGGGGTGAAGCGAGCAAGATGGGCGCCGCGCTTGTCGGAACGAAAACAAACAAGAAAAAACAAAGGCGTGCCGCGGTAAACCCGGCCGCCAACGCGGAACAAAGATACGGTCGCGGTAACAAAGTCACACACGGTAAGAAATGTCCCAAAGCATTTTCAATTTCCACATATTTTATTAAATACACAGCAAGCATAAAATCTAGACACACTCACCAATAGCACTGTTTAATAGATAGTATGATAACTACAAAACAGAAACACACACAGGCTCACAAGATAGCAAGGCATCCAAAGCAGGCAACACGTGCGGCAATGGCTGCCTTTGTTTACCTATTTTTACCCCCGCTAACAACATATCACATGACCGCATTGGCAGTAAAAAAGGATACACAAAAAAGCTCTCCGCGGGTGTAAAAGAGTCCGTCCGTTTATGTCCGTCCAAATAGAGCGTTAGAATTCCCGTATATAATCCAGTATATATCCAGATAGTATTGGTATAGTCGTAGGAGTATTCCCGTATTGATGACGACAACAGTCCAGTATCAAATATCTCAGATAAAGTTGGTGCTAAACACGAGCTGCGATGTCTCACCGTCGTCCGTTTTGTCTGGCGGCCAAAAACGGAATTGGGAAGAGTGTGGTCGACAGGGTGGTACCTGGGGTCACTGGTCGCAGTCCCATTCTCTCTTTTTAGGGGTGCTAAAATGGTATTTTGGGGCATTTCACTTCTCATACAGGAAAATGCAACTGTTTTCAGTCAACATTGGTGTAAGGAAATCAGTTCATTGTAATGATTTGCATGATTTTTGACCACGTTTGCCGTTTGTCACGGCAGCCATGCATAAACGTTTGTTTAACATGGTCACGTGACGCGTATGGACCAATCATGTAACCGTTACATACGGGGTGATACATGAATTAACAATAACTCACTTGTGCGGCCGTACAAGCCTGTGATCTAATGCCCATATAACGGGAAAATAACCAATGAAATTGCAAAGAGCTTCAACAAGTGTTTAAGAATCATGCATAATGCAGAGAGTTCTATACTCTGTCGTAATTCTTTTCCCTCTGGTCAAGACTACGTCAGCATTCCCGCCAAACAGAACCACGACAACGCGCAAAGGAAATACTTTCTGGGCCTTACACGCATCACTCCCGCACGTATGTAGAGCTATTTCAGAAACGAATTGTGATGGTGGAAAATTTATCCAACTAATCACAGTTCAAAAATCTTTAAGCGTTTGATGAAATCCATTGGAATTTTGAATTTCCCATTATCAAAAAAATAGTTTTCTGGATGTGCTTAGACCAGCTGAGTATCCCCTATAGCCTAAATATGTGTTTGTGTAAGAAAACATTCAACGTCTCGGTGTACTCTAAACAACGACTTTGGTGCAACATGAGATTTCACTATATATCAGGTGTCCCTAAAAAATTAAAGCTCATATTTTTTTTTAAGTTTTTTGAGTTTTTGAAATATATGGATTTTATGGTTAAAATTTAGCTCAAAATTGTTTTCTTTGATAAAAATATTGTGACACTTCTAATTATATGTTTAATATCTGGGAGCAAATACAAAATTCATCACCTATGTTTTATATTGAAAACATAGGCAAAGTTAGTTTGCCTTCCCTATTTCCTCTAGCCAATACCAAGTAAGAATCTATTGAGTCACGTGTCCTTATACAATTTAATGGATAAATCCTGATACAATTTTGTTTTTTACCTGAAATCTCTTGTTGCACCTTGTCATTACATTTCCCTTTTCTGCATAATGGGCAAACTTCTTTTCCCACCTCTTGGTTTGATCTGCAATTTCTCCTCTTTACATCTGAAGTTAGACAACAATTCACAGAAGTATTCACAAATTTCAACACATTAAAACTGTCCTTTGTTACATAGGGTCTTCCTCTTGCTTTGTGCAATTCAGCTCCTGTTCAAATCCTCGCCAAAAGAATCTTTCAGGGCTGTAAGGGCATATCATAATTTTCCTGAAAATTGATGCGGCCCTTGCAACAGTGGCCACACGTTGCATGTACGCTCGATGTGGGAATCAACCAAACAAAAGGTTATGCTAATAACATCCCAACTTTTTTTTTCAGGTGCGGCCCGAATGTCTGAACTTGGGGGGGCTTGGAACTGATGCAGGGTTAGGAGCTAAGAAATTTGGCCAAAATTAGATTCTAGGCAAAAGGGGACCTTAAGACGGAATTCCCCCCCCACCCTTATTTGGGTGATTCTTACACACTGTGATGACGCGCGAGTGCTTGCGCAAAACAACCACGTTGCACGGGCTGTGAGAGAAATCGGTTACGGACTTGGTCTATTCCATAATACATATGATTCGCTTCTTCAATGTTATACGTCCTACCAGGAACCACACTGCTGCCCGATGACAAAAGAGCATAAAACTGCAATTTTGTGGTCAAATTGAGTTATTACCCATAACACTCCAGAATTGTTTATACTTACCACCCATTAAAACTGAAAAGCACAATACGAGAGTCAACCTTAAAAATATGTAGGCCCAGCAGAGCAACTTGACACTTATCTCAAAATAATCAAATGTCAATTTACGGCATGACGGCCCTTTTTCATGGTGGTATTCAGGCAGAGTTTACAACCATAGACTTGCACTAGTAGCAGCATATACTTGTTTTGTTACTTCATTCATACTTTCTCTTCTAATTAAAATTTTCATCTATAAAAACCTTATAGAGACTCAATCATTATGTAGACAGATTTTAGGACAAGAGTGAAAGTCCCAAAGTGTAAGGGTTCTTACAAAAAAAACAAAAAAAAAAACAAGAGTGTCTCAGAAGCTGTGCGCAATATTTTTTAAAATGGGGTATTTTAGGCATTATTTTTGTGAGGTTGGCTCACTTAAAAGATTTTTGTTATTTAAGAAAAAAAAAATTAAAATTTGTCCGCAAAGCAGCTGACAAAAATTGAAGTGGGTCAAAAAATGGCCAATATTTTTTTTTAACCTGCCATTTCGCATTAGCCATTTTTCAAAACAATACAGTTTGCATAAATTGTGCATTTTCATATTTCTCTAATACAAACTTTTTTTTGCCCTAATATCGTTGCGAGTGTTAATATGTGTTGACAGTGTGTTTACCACATGCAGATGCACAAGACCGTAAATATGATTTAACTATTTACAGTGAAAGACAGACAGAAAGAGTACCTAATTCATTTCCTCACCAAATAGTGGAAATATTTTGAATCATGTGACAGATTATAACCAATCAGATTCTTAAATTTATTAATCTTATACAGAATTTGTGTAAACGTGCTTGTGTGCATAGAATCAACCTGACCATTCCATTAAGTCTTGTGATTGCTGACTCTCACCAGATTAACTTTTTACTTAACAATTTTTGATCTGAAATTTGAACATTACTTTCAATTGTTTACACTCAAGACAAACTGTTTGGACCCCTGCCAAATTGTCTCTTATTTTTTGGCAATTTCAAGCAAACGGCGCACAATTTGACCACTGATATAGTAAGGGACATTGCAAGAGGGCTATTACCTCTGAAAAAAATTAGAAAAATCCAGAATCTTGCCCCATGATAGGCCTACAAAGGTCATAATTATCTATGTTATAGTGCCCTCTATATGCTGTTTCCCATAGACAGATTGTAGATACAAATATAATTCAATAAAAATTCATCTTGCCCGCAATGAAATTTCATCAAAATTAAACCTGAGAATTGTAGAATAAAATTCCTCCAATTAGTTGTCAAAAGTGTGGCCATGATATTTTTTGTTCAGTATTTTCATTTTTTTTTTAATAATAAATGAGACTTCAAACAGCTGCGAAAGACCCTACTTAAAACCTCTTTTTTGAAGGTCGTTCTGTTGTTACACTCAACCTTAATACCCTCATTCCTGAAGTGTCTTTCTAATTTTCTTAACCTTGCGACTTCATCACCAGCCTGGGTTCTGACTCAGCATTAGCTGTTCCTGGAGATTCGCAAATCGTCCGTTAGCAATCTTCTTACAGATGTACTTTGTCCACCTAGAGGTAGAGAGTTATGTAATCGCTTTGCAAAAAAATATGCATAACAACGGCCAGTTGAAGCTGTAATCGTAGCGCATTAAGTATGATGCCGATACAGTACAACAGCGTATTGTAGATTGAGAATGATTATATTTATTTCATTTATTTATAAGGGTAGCCAGTTCATTTGACGAAGCACTGCTTTCACAAGGCCCTACAAGCAATATAAATACAAACTCAAACAAAACAATAATTTAAATTCCATATATATGCACAGGGGTGCAATTTTGGCCCGGGCTTGCGAGAATCAATGTTGATTCCTCATCTGAATTTGCGAGAATCAAACCGATTCCCATAGTCAGAGTTAATCACTGACCGAGTCAAATTGGGCAAACCTACAGTAGTATACACTGTTTGGTTAAGGCTAGTTTTCAATATCAAGCCGGGCACCCCTGCAAAGATGTATGTTGTAAAAATGAAACTATTGTGTTACTGCTCCTATTTTATTATTTCTTGTTAAGTTCAAGTGTGTGTAAGCATACGACGTCACAAAAAATTCAATATAAGTACTAAGTCTATTATTGAATCACTCAGCTTTAATCCAACTTACAATAAGTCCATGCACTATCATATTGTAACACGAATCCGGACAAGTACTTGTTTTCCAACAGGAAATCACTGTCTTTAAGGTTATTACAAATATCTTGAACATAATCACTTCTTACACGTGCACTTCATTCGATATAATTTCCAACACATGCACTTTAAGATTAATAATAGGGAATAGTCCAACATGTAGGCATATTATTTTCATAACTAAGGAGGCTAACCGATTTACGCGATGCGTAAATATGTCTCCGGGCGAATGTCGGCGATCACTAACATGAGATAAAAGCCACTACAAACTCACCCCCTCCCCAACTATGCCGCAACACCGACCCCCCCTCCCCAACACACCACAAAAACGCCACCCCTCCCTCCCTAACACCCCGCATCACCCACCCCCCCTCCCCAACACCCCACCACTCCCCAACACTCGACCTCACCTCCCCCTGCAACACACCCCCCCCCCCCACCTTAACACCAGCCCAACCCCTCAACACCCACCCCCACCCAATACCCCCCGTAACATGCCTCCCCTTCCTCAGTGCACCACCACCTCAACACGCCACTCCCCCTCCCAATACATACCCCAAAATACTCTCACTCCCCAACAATGCCCAGCCAACACCCGCAAACCCAGCCCAACACCCCTTAACACTCCCATCCCCTCCCCAACACCACCACAACAAACCACCCTCCCCCATACCCTCAACACAATACCCCCCCATACACCCCACTCTCCCCCAATAACCCCGCAAACAGACCCCAACCCCTCCCCAAACACCCCGCACTACCCACCCCCTCCCCAACTCCAACTCCCTCCCCACCCCCCACCCCTCCCCTCTGGAGAGTAGTCTAATATAGGCGAAGGAGTTTCCCTTCCCATGTACCCTTTCAGAGATACATCAAGTACGCGATATTGGAATTAGCTCATTGCATACCTAAGCCGCATACATCACATACTTTCGATTGAAAAAGATGTGCCCATGATCGGCTTTCGGCAGTGGAAGGAATTTTGAGTATCCGATGTACCGTTTCAAAAATATAATAGCAATTACGCTGATTTTTGCATATTAATTATCTCATTTGCATTACTCCAATTTGTCCGAAATACGCCAAACTCTAATCAGGTCGAGAACTCTCAGCCTGCTTCCTTCCACCAAGTTACATCATTAGATGCCTTACAGAACTCCAGAAACTTTAGAAAGGGTCTTTGGCAGGAACATTTCATAATTATGCAAATTTGGATACTTTAATTGCATATTTTTACACCCAAAACTAATCAAGTCGATAACTCATTAACCCGCTTCTTTCCACGCCAGTTACATCTTGTTGCCCTTACGGATCCCAGATAAACGTATACACGTTGGTTAACATTTTATTCACGGACGACGAACGGACGCTGCTCATTTTATAGTCCCCGTTCCGACCTCGTTAGGAGGCGGGCCATTACTCAAGTAATATTCCTTTTCCCAAGACGTTTGACTGTCTGCCTTGATCCAGTCCCCCGCGCTTTAGAGGACCTTTTTCATCACATTATCAACCCTGATGGACTGGTCTGGTATGGTTGTGGGAATTCGGAAGACATGATACGCGTTTTTCCATGTTATACAAAGGCATTAACACAACCAGTCTAACAATGCGCACACACAAATGTCACACGGTTTGTAAGCTCCTTTTTTATGCTTTTGTCCCTCTGTATTCACCCTAAAAGTCTCCAACAAAAAGTCATTTTAACAGCTGCAAAACCTCAATGATTGGACAAAAAAAAAAAAATTATGCATCATAATCAATGTGAGTTCACCAGGTTGTTAGTGCAATAGCTTCTTTGAAATTCCCCATCAAACATACTTATTTAATGCCAAGTCTTTGATCAATGGCTCTTGAATGGCATCTTTAAGGCGACACTCTGCCCTTAGAGTGTGCTGTAACGGGTGATAAAATTTATCTAACCAAATTAACAAAACTAACCAAAATACCCGGACATATATACATACACTACGAAATGATTTCTTATCACTTGCTCTGAGCAAGCTCATGGGTTAAGAAAAACAAAAGCAAAACAAAAACAAAAAATCTTAGAAAAAACACTCTGAAAATAACCATTTACCAACACAGATAAATTATCACAAATGAATATTCAATATCAGGAAATACTGGTAAATGGTGTTATTATCAGTGAAGCGAATGTGGACAGCCCTCTCAATACTAATAGCAGAATCAAAGGTCTGTTCATACTTCCACGGCACTGCAGTGGCAGTGGCCATTGCACTACATTTGACATGTTTCCAAATCAGAATGCAACACACTGCAATTAGTCCTTAGTATGTTTGAAACTTTTAACACCAGCTACATATCTCCAACATAAAGTTGGGCCCTTTTCCCTAACAACTAAAATATTGAAACTGACTTGTGAATTCTCATCAGGTCTAAAATAAGCCAATAAGTTGAGGATTGAGCTTTTTAATCTTACAAAACAGAAAACAATTTGTAGTGAAAAAATAAAACAAAATAGTTCTGTATTTCTGGTTTTGTGTTTTTTGCCAGCCCACATCTTGCATTATAATCAGGGGAATTATGCTGAATAGGCACACAGATAGGCACGCCAGATTATACAGGACAGGTTCTTTGGTCTCATGGATCATCTGCCCTGCGTCCATTCAGATGTAACACTATGGGGAAGTGGATGAATATTTTGTTTTCATGGGTCCCACTGAGATTTTGAACTCAGACCTATGCACCGAAGGCAAAGGCCTTAACCAGTTGTGCTGTCTCCTCCTCTTGGGAGTAGCCATTGATACGTTTGAACATATGCAATCAATATTTACTGTGTAATTGACTCTGAAGGAAGAATTAGTTCACAGTGCATAAATCATTGTTCAGTTGGTTGGCTATTATACACTGTTTAAGTTCAGTGTTTTAAGTTGTAGAAATGGGAGCACAGTACAAAATCCCTCTGCCCTGAAAAGTGCAATTTGAGCGTAATTTGTGTAGTTTTTGTGGCGGGTATTTGTCCTAGAGATTTGCTTTTGGTGTCATTCATGAGCGTATTCATTCATATTTAACTTATATTTAAAAAATGGATGAGAAAGTGTCTTGGCGGTATGATACGGTGACATAAGTGAACCGCCGTGAAACACCGATTCTGCGGGGCTCGGGAGCTAGAAAAACAGGGTGTAATTTTCAAATCTAATTTGCAAAGAACTTGCATTGTCGATGTAGGTTCAAAAGAAGATATTTTAAAGAGCATAAATTCAAAATTCTCTCCTGCAAATTTCATTGCTCTAGGTAAGGCAGGGGCAAAGATATGACGGATACAAAAGAGGGCATAAAGCATGTGTTTCAATAGGCAGACCATTTTGTACTGTGCCCCCATATGCTGCCATACTTCAAAATCATAGCACAAATGGCCGTCATATAAATTATTGGAAAGCCAGTCTACCATAAATTTACTTCGTCAGATTAGTCGTAGATACGGTAAAGCTGTTAGAATTCTACAGAACCCTCTTGAACTTGCTCCCCTCTATAACTGGGGACAGAATTAGGTGGTCAATTAGGCCTAGTGTCCAGGCGCGTAGCCAGCCCGGTGGTTCCGAGGGGGCAATTTCCAGGTAGATGCAACAAATGTCCCAATCACAAGCAAAAATTTCCCTGCCACTGGGCAAAAGATCCGAAAAGGGGCTGATTTAACATGAATATCCGTGTTTTATTTCCCCTCCAGATTTTTTTCAGAGGGGGCACTCTTCCCCCCTTTGCCCCACCTGGCAACGCCACTGCTAGTGTCTGTCACATGGCGTGGATCATTGAATAGAGAGTTTGGGCTGGGCATTTTCTATCAAAATATATTTAAATGTGTTAAAAAGATTCCATTTACCTTTCCACCTACAAACAAGGTAGTTCAGGTTATAGCTTTCTGCTTTAATTTATCAGCAATGATAGACTACAGTAAATAAGCGAAGCGTTTTTGAATCAAGATCGACTGCTCTTATCCAATCACAGCCAATGATGGTTATTTATAGTGTCAACACACACTAGACATGTAATTGGTTGCCTAATTCGGTCCCTGGATGAAATACAGGAGTTTCCGTAAACTGACCCATCTGACACACTTATGAATTCGGAAACACTTCATGGAATAAAGCACATTTATTCGGTTAAGGTTTCTGAATTCATAAGTGTCAGAAAAAGTGTGTGAGATGGGTCAGGTTACGGAAATTCCCGTAAAATAGTAGCTTACCTGCTGCTATTAGTAATGGTGAGCGCCACACATGCACATCAGATGGAAAAGAGAGAGAGATATCACCAGGAAAATTACAGGAAGTTGCAAGCAAAATGCTTAACAAACTTATGATCACAGTGAGTATACAAATATATACTGACATGAGAGACTCTTGTTAAAACTATGGACCCGAAGTGACTGCAATAGAGCTATTTTGCTGAGGGGCGCAGCCCCGAAGCCAAATAGCACTATTGCAGTCACCGAAGGACCATAGTTTGACACAGGAGGCTCGGAATAAAGGCAGTATATATTTGTTTATATACGTCATTCACATATTCATTGTTCATGATTGTTAAAAGAGTTTATTAGAATGAGGTAAAATTGAGATTTAACCTAGCCTAGCCTAGCCAGCCTAGCCAATCATGACCCATGCCGGCAGTCAATTCCCAGTGTTGTCATCACCCTACTTACAGACTATTAAACCCCATCAAACATGACAGGCTGTTCTTAATCTGGTTATGTGTCCACCTTTGTCATTTATTGATCACTTAACCGCTGGAATCTTGGCTGATCTGTAGCCATACCGTCACTCGCTGCATGCACGTATTTTCGCTTGTATTTTGCACCAATTGTTTTGGCTGATTATGATTACAAGGGCTGAATTGTAAGATATATTTTTTCAGTTATAGTTTGTAGGTTGGTCATTCTCATCCCTCAATTGGAGTCAAAGTTCACTTGTTAATATTTTACCACTGCGTCATGTGCATAATGAGTCTTTTTTGGAAGCCGTAAAATAGTTTTCCTTTTTTGGGCGAGCCGAAATAGTTCTTTTTGGAGCAGAATAGTCTTTTTCTGCAGAATGGTATGTTTATATGGATCAGGTGTGCACTTTAACCATTCAAGAACAAGCATTATGACTGATGTATATAATAATTACTATACTCCTTCCCTACCTATGTGCAGTGATGTCAGTGTGAGATTTAATTGTCCCGCCAATAAACCTTGTGGGACTAAAGTGACATGCATTTACCCTACCAGTGAGCCCGCCCTCTCTCTCTCTCTCTTAGCGATATTCTCAATGATACACAAAAGTATATTCAAACTCTGAAGTAGCCTGTAGGAAATGGGGCAAGGTTACAACATCACTGTGCACAGGTAGAGAATTGGTGTATACCGAGTATTCACAAATGAATTGTGTTTGTGCGTGCATGAAAAAAATTTAACTTATGAAAATCCACCTGAGTTGTATTGTATGAAGGCAGAAATGCAAACTAAAATTAACAGGCCTTGTCTCTGCCATTTACCCAATGTAAACAGACATTACTTTCATTTACAACTTTGGTAAGAGATCTCGTGAGAAAGCTACCATCAATATTTTCTGGGATAGGAGCTTTGTTCGATGGTTTTGTTCTCATATGTTCCAAATTCACCAAATGAATAAGTGGTGAAATATGTTCGATTGTTTTCACAGGTGATTTGCCTCAAAATTAGTGATTTATATTCAAAGTTATGCTCCAAATATTGTTTCTACAATGTCTTGGAGCAGTGAAATATTTAAAGTTCCCATTTAAAAAAAAAAAAAAAAAAAAAAAAAAAAAAAAAAAAATCACAAACAAAATAAAAGTTGTTGGGGACTCAACACAAGGTCATTGTAATGACCGATCTCAATCAGCAATGAGATATTAAAATATAAATAGGTCCAATTCAGAGGGTGTATTGAGCAATCCCACAAGGCACCAGTTTTGGGGAATTTCACTCAGTAGGGTCATGTGATCCCACAAAATCCTATACTTAACACATATAAACCCCTGAACTTAATTGCTCATTTTAGCCCACAAAGGATTCGTACATAGGGAATTTTTTAGCATGTTATGAAATGTCTTGGGGTTCTGAAACTTTGGGAACATTTTGTATACCTAAGTACTGACAAGATTGTACAGTAGGTATAGGGAACATTGCAATGCATATGGGATTGATTCAAAACACCCTCTGGGTCCAAGTCTACAGGTGAGCGTGGAAACACGAACTTGCAATTCAAAAGCCAGTGAGGGTCGTTGGTGGACAGTTATGATATTACCCATCATGCTCTGCAAAGTTTAAGTGCTAATAAATCACTTTGTCTCTTCTTCAATGACACGAGTAAATAATTTGCAATTCCCGTAGGTCTTATAAAAATTGAAACAAAAGCAACACTACCAAATCACCTTAAATTTTGCACACTACTTGTCTTTCATGCACATCACTAAAAAATTGAATTCAAATTCTAAAGACAAGATTCATGTAGGCTTACTTCTTAAATTTTCCTGGAGATAACAATTGATATAGTGAGTATTAGAGACAATGGTTGTCATAGATATAAAGCAAAAGAATGGTAGCAGTATAGATCAACAAAAAAAGAAGACATTTGTTGCTATTCGCAATATGGGACACTGTCAGGCCATTTTTTTTACGCAAGGGGTGTCACACGTTCCCATGCAGTACCAATAGATTAACATGCAGGGTTGTAGGTAGTGAGATATAATGTTGGAAATAGCTCAAGAATGAGATTGTGGGATGATAGAAGGAAAAGCGTTCAGTTGTTGTAAATAGCTGTATTAGTGTGCAATTGGCATGCAAAATGCCATGCATTGACCAAACTTAAAGGGGCATTTCGTGATCCACTGCCTCGTCCCCCGAATTGCTAAAAAAGTTGAGTTTTATATCATCTGAACCCATGGTTAAAAGTATAGTTGAGTGCTAAATCTTATGTGCAAAATCGATCTGCTCCGAGAATTTTAATTTTGTATTTTCTGAAAGAACTTACAACACAGTGGGTTCGGGGCAGTGTGATATAAAAAAAGTTGCGATAACAACAAAATGCCTGTCAGATTCAACCTAATTTGGAATAAGCTTTCTCAGGGATATCTAAGTGAACCATGCACCAAAAATGAGGTGTTAGGATCAGGAAATGCACCGAAGAAACAGCAACGATGGGTTCCTGTGCAATAATTGGGATTATGTGGGCTCTGGAAGTCAATATTTTCCACAATGCATCAGGAAAACATTTCCTCTCCGAAGCCCATACCATAGGTCAAATAGCGACAATTGCATATGTAATCATATTGAATGTGACATACGTAAATGTGATTGAAGGCATGCACTACAAAACACACAGAAAATAATGGAGTGATATTATTAGTTATCGGGTGAAGCGGAGCTCTGATACTGGGAATTGTCATGCGCAAAGCCCCTGCCCGGTGAAAACCGAAGGCTGAACCCGGTATGGGGACAAACCAAAAGGAGAAAGATCAAATAAACACTTTTTACATTAAGTTCACCTTGAATAAACACCCGTTTTTGGAAAATTCGGTACCTTAAGTTAGTTTGATTTTAACTATTAACACTTAAATGCATATCTTTATAAAGCATTGATGAGATTTTGACTCCTCCTGGTATGTGTGCTATATGAAATAAGCAACATGTCTAGGCAGTACTGACTTTCAATTATTTTTTCCCTCAAAAATTGCATATTGCATTCAATTCACACAAGGTATCCACAATTCCCATACCCTGGCCAAAGAGCCTGCCCTCCGGCTTCTTTTTCTCCTTCAGGTATCCTCGGACGTTCTTCTTCCTTCTTCCTGTTGTTCTTGTGCGTGCTTTCTTGGCAATCCCAACATCTTAGATGAAATAATACACCAAGACATGTTCCAAATGAGTACTTTGGTCAAACCCTCACAATTATATGGGGCATATAGAGACCACACTCACTTGTTACCCTTATGAGGTAGCAATTTGGTAAAGACTGTGAATCATCAGGGTTACCAGTGAAGTGATGTCACTAAATGGTCCCACCAATTACTGAAAAAGTGGTATTTTTTCTGCATGTAAATTTTTCGACTCTGCACTTTAAACATTTTCACTTAATTTTAAATTTGTCCTGTTTTCCGCTATCCTACATAGACTTACACACCAAATAAACATTTTTGCATGTTCTTAATTTCTCACTTGCTCAGAAGTGTGCGAAAAGGGTAAAAATTAATGTAGCATAATATATGGCAGCTTTAACATACACAAGTGTAACCTGGAAACTACACCTGCTTACTGTACCTATTGGTTATTATGTAGACTTCATTCCTTCTCACATATCTTTGCACATTGCAGTAATGTGTGAGAAAACCAAAGGGTTCTGAATACTCCTTACATTTAGTTCAAAATATAGAAAAATCAGGGTTGGAAAAATGCCAAATTTCCCAAGAACACAATCAAATTTCCAACTTGGAATAGGCCATTCATAAATACACACCCCCTCTATGTTAAATATAATTATGGAGTACTTACGTCCTCTCTAGCTTTAGCCATTTTCTCCTGCATTTCCCTCTCAAGGACAAGTCTCTGTTTTTTTCACCCTGGATTGAAAATGTATAAAATTGGACAGATGTTCATACCTCTTTCGATATAACTCAATAACAACAAGACTTATGCTGTGCATATAAATTATCGTAAACAGCTTGTGAAAATGTAAGCAATTTCCAATTGGTTGATTCCCGGGTTTATGTCATTTAAAATTGAACCCAGGTAATACGCACCTGTACGCGCTAGGTGCGTAGAGAGAAAATTACATATCGCCAGCCGAAAACCCCCGGACCTACTTTTTTGATCAGGTCGATTGTAGGCATGGAGGCCACAACCTTCATTTGAACTTTTCAAACACATAGTTTTACAACTCTACTTCTTAAATAAAATGCTGCAACTGTGGCGTCAGAATTAACTCCTCTTAGGTATTCACAGATAAATTTTAGTTTGACAAGTCTATATTAATGAATCTGGACTCGCGTACCGGGGACATGAATCGCTGAAAATGACGAGACCCATGACTCCCCAAAAATTCAATCCATTTATGGAAGCTTGACTTAGCCGGCAAATTCATCGAAAAAATGTGACAGCAAATTTGAAAAAGACCCCCCAAAACTTACCATGACAAAGCTCTCAGGTCTGGGTGCAACTTTGGCCCCGCTGTTTGCTGCAGGAACGGATCTAGTACTCCCTCAAAACATGAAAAGTAGCATACTGTAAAAGCAATGCCGTGTCACCTTCATGACTTAATTTCACATAACAGTAAACACATTACACAGTACACTTAGCTTTTACCGCATGACGTCGCCATTTGAACTTTCATATCCAAGGCTTGTTTCAATGCCATTCTATCAGAACGAAATATCCCTGCCAGAATGTTTTGATGCTTCCGTAAAATACTTGCTAGGCTCTGACCGTAAAATGGCGTAAATTGTATCCAAATTTTCACTGCGCTTTCCATGGTTCGGATCGCCTTCTTGTTGTTTGAATCTGTTTCCAATGGCAATTACTGAATGAGTAAGTCTGCGCTAGCTTCCGCAAATAGTCCCCCTGACTACGAAATCGATGAGAAACAAAAAGCTAAGTTTTGTGCTTTATTCTCCACAAATTCATTTACAAGGTTTAAATGGTATCTAAAATGCTGAAATCATTTTTTAAAAATAAAAATCCACTGTGTGTTGTAGTGAGAAAGCTACCTCGATTTATTATAATTTATATCAATCCGCGGTAGAATGTAGTGGATTGAACGATTATGACTCATGGGTATGATAAGCATTGGGTGACGTTGGGATTCAATATTTTATTAAATCTTTCACATTTCAAAAACATTTTATTTCAAAATATCAGGGAATTGACCTTTTAAGAATGAGAATAAGGATATATTTACAGCACACATTTTGAACGGTCCTCTACTATCTACGTCCTATTGAACCCAAGGTAATAGACCATTATTTTAAGTGGAAGAACGAGGCCGCCGGCCGATTTCTTCCACTTAAAATACTTGTCTATACCCGGGTTTCATAGAATAGATAGAAGACCGATTCAAAAATCATAAATCTTTATTCTCTCAACTAGTAATCCCTACAACTAGATCAGCATTGTTATATCAGTATACTACACAAAACACAACAATTAAATATAAGCAGATGTGATATTGTATCAAAGTGTTTGACGATTACTGTCTGTAGTGTGCATGACTTATATATTTTCTGTGGAGGTAGACTACGCGATTCCTACGGTTATCTGGATTTCTTAAGACACAACATTATACTTATTTAATTAAAGACTGACTCATAGATTTTCCCGTATGAGGGCGCACTCAATTTTCAATTTTCAAAAATCGTGTTTTTGCATTTACATATGCCTCGCCATATACTATCATTGTGTGAAATAACTAAGCTCAATCAAGTCCTCATAAGAAAATCACAATTGTTATCACTCCGAATCCGGAATTTTTGTTATACACAGTAGCCCTCTGCACTGTATTTATAGCTGTGCAGGAAATGTTTAGTGGCATGAAAACGGAAAACCCGATCCATCTCTAACTTTGGATTGAAACATTTTAGGTAACTATTCTTTAGTTCTAGATGACCTATTTTTAATTCTACTCAAAATACTCTAATTTCAAAATCGTTGAGGCAGCCTTTAAAGGTCCATTGCCTGATTGGCAAAACCCTCATCCCAGAACCTCAGATTTTACCTGAAGTGCTGGTTATCTTAAATGTGTGAATACAGCTGCTATTTTTTTCTGCCTTTAACCCTGTTAAATCTTGGCTAACATGTTTTTGGTTTTGGCACGTTAAGAGCAAAAATGTGCTTCATTTGGTCGACCAAGAATAATTTTACAGCCTAGGCCACATTGATGCAAAAGGTTTGTGAGTTCCGCCCGCTGTGAGCACGGTGTTTAGCCCTGAGTAAGGACGCTTTACTCATACTACTCTCTACCAGGTGATAATGGGGTAATGGCATTGTTCCTGTTGGGAAGGTACGACTCGCTGTAGAGGAGTGTATCGATCCCCCTACAGCAACATTATATTGTGGAGTTTTGGCCCAATTGCTTCCAAAAAGAGATGGGCACTCCGTGCCATGTATACCGTATTCCCCTTTACCTACTCTATGGGATTACAAAACCACAGTTTAGCTCTCACATAAAGGCCGACTCAGAGATTCCGGAGGAGGGCGCCCTCAGTTTCCAAAAAAATCGTGTTTTTTGCATGTTACATATGCTTGTCCATAATACTAATCACTGTGTGAAAATTGCTAAGCTTAAATCGAATTCCTTCATATAGAAAATCAAACTTGTTTAAAGTCCGGATCGGAATTTTTGTTATACACAGTATCCATGGGACGCAATACGTACACATAAAATGTTTACTGTATCAAAAACGAAATCAGATGCATCTCAAATTTCGGAATGTGCATTTTAGGTTACTATCTTTGTTCTAGTTGACTCATTTTCTATTACAACAAAAAAATATATTTCGAAATCTCGGAGTCAGACTTAAAACGGATTGAAATATCAGTGGAAAATTTTACATGCAAAGGTTTGGAGTCAAGGATATTCATCTCGTAAATGAGTCATCCTTTTAATTACAATGAACGATAATGACAACTTTATAGTAGTAATTCATTGTGCTATGTTAGTCTCATATTCACAAACTTGTCATTCATTTCAATTCAACTTGCTTTCATTAATATGTTGAATGCTAAATAAAGGTAACAAAGGTTTTGTCAGGTGTACCGAACACACAGGAATACTAGTTAACAACACATAGTGCCAATAACCATATTAGTTATCATAATAATACATTATCCTAATGAGACATAATACATTTTAACCTTTGCGCCTACTCAATTTTACCACGCAGACATGTACTGACTCATATGCATGTCAGTGTTTTGTGGGGGTAATATACTGAGTAGTGAGTATTGTAAAAAGCCTTCCACAATTTTTTATAGACAGTAATTTAACAAAATTTATGGAGCCTTTTGTGACACTCAGTAAATTACCCTGTGGTAGTCAGTAAGGACTAAGAACTAATATGCAGCTAATATCATGACTGCACATTTTTTGTATCTTTGATTTTATGGAAGGCGTGCATTTATCTACCAGGACAATTCAAACCACATGGGTTTTTTTGTCTCTCAGTTTAATAAATCTAGGCTAAAGGTCCGTTCATACTTTTACTGCAGTGCTGCTACATTGCCGATATACTGATCACTTTCTGCTGCAACTTGATGCAACCCACTGCCAGAGATGCCAACATTGGAATTTAAAAAAAGGGAGATTTTGTGAGGAAGCGCTTGCGCGACCGAGCCCTTCACGGCCGGGGGTCCAGGGGAAATGGGTGGAGTCCAGGGGCAATGCCCCAGTTGGGTCGAGGGGTGAATCCCCCAAAGCTCCCGCATTTCTATTGCTTTAAAGCACTTTGGAGCCTTACAGACATGCCAACTTTGGAATATAGCTTTCAGTATTCTACAGACCAAAAATCAGAAATGACATGAAAAGGTTAAATGTAAAAGGCTAAACTTTAAAAGCTCATAACTTGAAAACTAAGCTACCTATATACATATGGACTGCATCATGAGATAGAGCTCTTTAAAATACAGCTTTTCCAGAAAAAATGGACAGAGATCCGCCGTCTGACAGCCCCATTTGAGGAACTGTCAGTAGAAACTAAGTCCATCTGAGATTTTTTTTATATTACATGAAAAAGGAGGAAAGTCTAAATTTGGAAGGATTATAATTTGACAACTGCATCATGAGAGAGCTCTTGAATAACTCTCCTGAAAAAAAATGGAGTTCTGCGATCTGACAGTCCCCATTTAAGGAACTGTCAGTATGACTATGAACACAAACCACATGTAGAATATTGTTTGAGTACAGTAGCACATTAAAAACTTTAAGTCTAAACTTTAAAAGTTCATAACTTGAAAACTAAGCTACCTATGCACATATTAACTGCATCATGAGATAGAGCTCTTTAAAATACAGCTTTTCCAGAAAAAATGGACAGAGCTCTGCCGTCCGACAGCCCTATTTATGGAACTGTCAGTAGAAACTAAGTCTATATAGAGGTTTTTTTAAAGTACATGAAAAGTATCAAGGCCTGAACTTTTAAAGCTTGAAAACTTCAAAACAAAACTGCTATAACAATGCATTGTTTGTTGGTATATCCCTTTGCACCGTTGCAGTTAACTAGTTAACTAAAATACCATCCAAAAGTCGGGAGAAAAACGATGTCGGAAACCAGGTTAACAGACTTTATAAATTGAAATCTTTCAAATCTATATTCTTTTATTCACTCTGAAATGATATTGCCCTCTTTCCTTACTTTATGTCTGTATTTATTTATTTTCTTTCTAAATATACGGAAAATCGGGAGATTTGCTAGCAAAACGGGAGACGGGAGAACAACCGAAAAAAACGGGCGTCTCCCGTGGAAACGGGAGATGGATCTCTGCACGGCCTGCAAGTTAAACAAATTAACTTGGTTACAGTACTGCATTGCAGTATCTTGGGCAGGGACGCTATCGGACAATGCAATCACGGCACTGCAGTACAGTGGAAGTGTGGAGGACTAAAAGTATCTACATATGGTCGATTTCATGAAAACGGTGCATTCCAGAAATTTTGGGTCTTTGTTAATAAGTCTTTTCAACAATGCTTTATTGAAACAAAACGGTAAATTTGATAGGGGGCCGTTGAGCTGCTTGGGCATAGATAGTTTTGCCATTGGCTTTCCGTTTTCTTTTCTATGAGATATTTGCCTTCAAAACATAGAAAATAAGAGAAAATTGATGTCCGAAAACCAACATCAAAATTATAAAAAAAATTTAAAAATACGTGGCAGCTTGAATTTTCCGATATCAATGTTTATGTTGTGAAACATGTGTAGAAAATTAGTAAGGTGTTTTTCCTTGTATTCTCACTTTATTTAATTTTGAAATACAAACATAATGTCCGTGGAAACCCTTGTTTATTATGTTATCCTTCACAAAGCAGTTCCTAAGGTTGGTAAATCTACTGAATATGATTGTGCATCTTATTTCAAGGTAAACATAGCGACAGTTGGAAATAGTGTTTTCTTCAGCTCACGATGACTATTAAAAAAGTCAAAGAAATGTGAACTTTTATAAAAAAATGCGACCTTTTTAAGGAAGTGTATTACGTTATCCAATTTTCAGCAACCAAAACAAGCTATTAATATTGATCAAGAGTTGCATAGATACTTATTTTCCGACCACAAAAATTATATAAACCTTCAATCAGATACATCTTAGTCAAGGGGAGATGTGAAAATGGTCAAAAATGTTTACTCTTATTGTGTATTACGTTAACGTGTATCCGTTGAATGGTTTTAGGTTAAAATTATCAACTATAATTTGGCCATAGAATGATATGATGTCAATTAAATGTACATTTAGAATAAATTAGTAAAAGGTATCTTAATATTAGTTTATTATAAAGTCTAATTTTCAGGCAAAATTCAATACTCAAGGATAACGTAATAAACTAAACAAATTGGAGCATATTTCTTGAGTTCAATTAGCTACTCAAACTTTAACTTCGTACAAATAAAAATTGTTCCAGCAACCTCTCTGATAATGTCATCAGTTGGCATATTTTGTTGATTTAAAATTTTGATAACGTAATAAACCCTATTCTTTTGCTGTACAAAATGTTTGTGTGCATACTGTGCAGAAACGTAAGAAGTGTTGTTGGCAATATTATTTTTCCTGTAATAGGTATTGAACACTTAAATGTTTAAAACATAAAACATACAATTTTGAGAAAATTTTTTTGGGGTGTGTCTTACCTCCGAAATGCACCGTTTTCATGAAAATCGACCATATATATTTTTCTATACTTACTGATAGAATAGAAATTGGTCCACAATTCTGATACTTTGGTATCAGTTTGAGACTGTCTTGTACAACTCCTTCTTTGCTGTTTGAGTATATTTGAAAATATACAAATATATACTTACATTTCTTTTCATGCTGGCCATTTCTTGTGTTGCACTTGCTTTAGCATCTTCTAACTCTTTCAAGAGCTGGTGAATTAAAATATTCAAATTGGAAAAGAAAAACAGAAAAGCAAGGTGTTCACATCCCTGACAGAATTTACAGTGTATCTAGCATGTTTTGCGACACAATTCAAAAGCATTCAGACCGGGATTCAGGCATTGTACTTTAGGCTTGTAGTAAGATATTGATCTGGCAAGTGAAAGATGGATTAGCCGGGATTAGCACATATACAATAGCAATAGTCTGTGAGCTGATGACAACATGCTTTCAAGTTTGGTAAATGCTGGCAGTAATGTCAGCATCCTTGTTCCAGAAATTGCCACAAACTGCCACCTCCCCCCTGGAACTCTTCCTGTTTTTACTGTTTTTACAGAATGTAAACATTCAAATTGTTTTCAAACTCGTGGAAGTGATTTCAGTAAGGGTCCTTTTCATTATGTCATTTTTTTTCATGCCAATATGTTCCTTTAAAGCAGATATAGGTCTAAAGGTTGTATCTTAATTGCTTATAATTTCTTTCTGTATTTGCACTCTGGGTGTCACTTAGTGAATGAATCCACTATAATTCCCAAGTGTTTTTAGGCCTACCTGTTTCACTTGAACTCTTTCCTTCTCTAATTCCTTGTTCACTCTTTCCAAGTCATTGTCTACAAACAAACACAAAAATTGAATAGAAATGGCCTGTGTAAGTTGAGAAGAATTTTGATTTGATTGCACTTATCCCAGAGGGAGGGGGCACATTCTCGCTAGACCTTTAAGAAGGCTGGTACAAGAATGTGCAGCAATCAAGACCTCCAGTTAACTTTTCATTTGCAGTTCTTTAGACTTCCTAGTTCAATCATGCTCTAGTTCTTAAGCTAAGCTAAGCTTAAATCAAATTCCTTCATATAGAAAATCACAACTTTGTTATAAAATTCCGGATCTGGAATTTTTGTTATACACAGTATCCTATGGGACGTAGTACTACACATAAATGTTTACTGCATCAAAACGAAAAATCCGATTCATCTCAAATTTCGGAATTGTGCATTTTAGGTTACTATCTTTAGTTCTAGTTGACTATTTTTCATTATTACACAAAAAAATAATATTTTGAAATCTCTAAGTCAAAACATTTGGACAAATATGTATTTATTCAGTGCCACAGCCTCCAATTTGCCCAAAATTTGTCCCCAAGACTATAACAATAAAAAATTTCAGTTACAAGAAGAGCCATCTTTGCCCAAAAGTTCACTTCAGTTTCCAAGCCCCAAATTCAGCAATTCATACCACACACCCCTACCAAAACCAAAGTTTGGTTTGGTACTCCCAGATAACTTAACACCCCGAGGTCTATTGGCTGATTTCATTGGTTATACAATGGGTTTTGTGAAGTATTTAGCCAATCAGAGACTTGGTAAGAAAAGATTAAAGGTGCAACGAGCGATTTCAAGTCATCCATATTTTCTGTGATATGTAGTGATTTCATATAGATTAGACACACAATAGATTCCCTACCTTTTATTTGGCCATAGAAATAACTTAAAATGAAAACAAAAGGTGATTTGTATACGCTTACATTTCAACAGAAAACATAGGCTAAATTTCTTATTTGCTCCTATAGGAAATTAGAAATTTCACAA
>JAMKCH010018351.1:0-23704 GCA_023653785.1 Ophioderma brevispina
CTCTTAATAATGCAAATAGGTTAATGTAATGTGAACCCATTTAATGATGTATATTTTGTATCAGAGTATCTATGCTGAATTTCAGCATAATAGACAAGTAATTCTTTCAAACAATCCATTTTTCGCATATATAATTAGTATTTTGGATACATACGGATTTTTTTGCCCTCATTATTATGCAAAATAATGTTAACTGTGAGTGTGAGACCACTTTATATGATGTTATTGTATCAAGAGTATCTAGGCTGAATTTCAGCATAATAGAACAAGTAATTCTTTCAAAAATCCATTTTTGCATATATAATTAGGCATTTTTTGGAGAAAATGTGATTTTTTCCTCATTTTTAATGCAAATATGTTTAACTGTGAATGTGGAGCCAATTTTCGGACATTTTGTTGTTATGAATATGTATTATTCGAATTTCAGGTCAATTGACCAAGTGTACTTTTCTTTCTGAATCCATTTTTTGCATATATAATTAGGTGGACTTAGTCCCCACAGCAAATTTTCTCCTTAACTGTGGGTTTTTTCCCTCAACTTTGGCCATCCGCCCAGTACTTCCAGTTGTAAAACTACTACAAAATTACTCACATGTTTGTAACTTTGAAGTAGCTGATTGTGAAAATCTTAAATCAAACTGTTTGCCTAAAGGACACTATTAAAAAAAATAACATTTAAAAGTTGTAGATTTGGGTAAAAATGCCTATTTTCCAGTGGAAAATGATGTTTCGCAATGCAAAAAGTTTGTATTTTAGAGGTACTTTAATATTCAAAAATAAATAGCCCCATGTCCTGACAAGTGGTTTTAATGCAAAGTCTGCATGCATTTTTATAAGAAAATGTGTTTTTAACATGTTGTAAATGATGGCTTACTAATCAATACATGAACTGAAAATCGAATAATTTTTGTGCTGTTTTTTCATACTTAGTAATTTTTGTCCCAAAAAGGTCAGAGTTTCTCGTATTTTTCAAATGCGCATAACTCCACAACCCTTTGACCTTTCAAAATCAAAAAGACATTTTTTTAAATCATTCAATGAGCTCTCAACATGAAAGACCAAACAATCCTATAAATAATCATTGACATTTTGGTGTGACCCCCCTAGTAGTAATGTGTTTATTTGATTAAGAAAGTGGGCCTGGATGCATAATCCCAGCGGCTAGACATAGCCTTGGTAGCGGGTTTAATTTGTTCAGGAGAGCTTCAGAGTGATTGACCCAATCCATAATGCATTGTACCATTCCTCTATTTGTACTGTACAAAACACCAACAAGTCATACTTATATGCGAAAAAGAGTGCCAGAAGTTTAAGACTACAAGAACCTTCATGATCATGCTAAATTTACCTTTGAGTACTAATTCTTTGTAACCTTAAAATGGTTACGAATAAAGTGTGTTAAGATAGGATTTTTGTGGGATTCCCATGGTGGGATCACATAATCTTATTAAAGTAAATTTCCCAAACTGGTGCCTTGTGGGATTGACCATACACCCTCTGGTATAGACTAAGCCAGGATAATTATAAGTACAACCACATTACTTACCACCTTCTGTTGATTTAAAGGATTATCAATAGCGTAACAAAGAGTAGACACAAAGTTGGGTTTCGTAATTAATGTGGCGGATTCCTGCGTCATAACTGGGCCTGGTGGAAATCCTTGCCACTGCTCCCCTTGGCATCGCACCAAAGTCTACTTGAGAAGAAGGCAACTCACAGATGCCTATCTTCTGCCTCCGCCCTTGTTCCGATACAAGTCTGCAAAAGAGAACACATAAAATGTACGGTAAGAGTAAAATGGATGGAAACATTCTATTAGTGGTACAGTACTTGCAACACAATGGAATGCAAAGTGGTCCTCCAGTTATGGCTGGCGGCACACAAAAATACTCTACAGCACACCTTACCAACTTCCACAAGAGCTTTTACAGCTCCGTCTGGCTATTTGAAAACAGTGTCTGCAATATTGGCCCTTTTAGTAGGTGGTCACATGAAAATTTGAAGTTCCTCCCTAGATTTTATTTTTCCTACCAGAATTGTTCCTCTTGTCAAACATATTGAAAAAACTTTTTGATCATCGAAAACGAATTCCGTTACAAAGTGACAGCTTCTAAAGATTACGAAACTAGTCGTTTTTACCCATTTTGACGATTTTTCTTTTTTTTGAAATGATGATTTTTTAAGCGTATTTAAGGAGTAATAAATTTGAGAATATGACTTTGTGTGTTGTGTGCTTCATTTTAATTTGTTAATTTGATGCGTCTTCATGCAAAAAGTTTAATAGAATATCTTGTTTGTTATAACTTTTACATTACAAACACTTTCAAAATGGCCGAAATTACCAAATGCACTTTCTGCACAGCTGTTCAATAATTTTGGCTCAGCACTTTGCATATTTACAAGATGGATAATTTTGTGGAAAGAGGTTAAGAACCACTATGGTTTTTTATTTTGTGTTGATTTTATGCTATTTTATGCATGTATAAAGAAAAATGTCTAATATGTTGGAAATTCTACTTTAGACACTTACAAAATGGCCGAAATCACCCAAAAATGCACCTTTTGCAGGCCTGAAATTTTATAATTTTGCACATTGGGCCTATTTAGCGATGAATAATTTTAATGAAAAAAGATTAAGAGCCACTGGGGTTTTTATTTTGTGTGTGGTTTTCTTTTTCGGTTTTTTTGTTTTTTTGTTAAATAAAGAAAATGTCTTAATATGCTGAAATTTCTACTTTAGGACACTTAAAAAATGGAAACGAAATCACCAAAAAGCATACTTTTGGGCCGCGGGCCGAAAGTTGAAATATTTGGCACTTTTTTGGCAAATTTAGCATATTATAATTTTGTGAAAAGGCTTCCGAACCACTTGTAATTTTTAATTTCCATTGATTTAGGGTGTGTCCAACCCGGGTGCTTTGTTTTACAACAACACACGAATTTCTGATTTTTGCACCATGTTTTAAACACCAACCTTGTGTTCTATAGTTACCCAACAAAGGGTTATCACTGCAGACAATCTTGAGCTGTTTTTTTTTTTTTTTGCCGATTTAAAACAAGTCTATGTGACCATTTAAAGTCACAACAACCGCTTGGTCTAAACGGCGGGAATTTAAGCACATTCACACGTGTCAGCCGCAAGGCGCACCATCGCGTCGCGCGGTGAATTTTTTGCGGCGTTTAAGCGTATGCGTGTTTTAATGTACTTTTGCGCGAACGCATCTTGGAACAAAATAAACGAAAAATAATTATTTGAAAATGTAACAAACGAGCTAATTTAGACAAGAAGAAATTTCAATTCTTTCTAATTTCTAAGTTAGAGACAAAATAATGTTTTGATTCAATAGTGCATAAAGATGAATTTTGATCACTTGCACAACATACTCAATTATGAAGTTCAAAGATAAAGTTATTTGGATAAAGAGACAGCTTGAAATGGGTGAAAGTCACTTTTTACTAAAACATGGATGTTCTCATGTTCAATTTTCGCAAAATTTGGCAAATTTTCAGACAAGATAACTCAAAAAATACCGAAGTAAAGGTAAGGTTTAACTTTCCTACTATAGCAATTGGTCTTCTCCAGTGACGGTTATTCTCATTTTTCATTTTTTTTTCGATTTCTAACTAAATATCTTCTCCAATATTACTCAATTTTGGAAGAAGAGTAAAAATCACACTTTTTTGACATTTTCCCTATATTTCGAAAAGTAAGGCTCTATTTTGCAAAATGAAAAAACCGTCCCTAGACATTTGTCTTGTTTCTAAAAAATAACATAAGAAATCATGAAAATTCAAATGTTTTTTGTTTATGCTGTCTGAAAATTTTGGGGCAAAATCGCGTGTTTTTGTTTTTTTAGTATTTTTTCTCCAAAATACAGAGGTTTTACATTATCTGAATGCCAATCATCGGGTTCATCGTCCAATTTCTTTCTAGAAATGTATAACTTTTACATCCAATAATCAAATAATTTGCAAAGTTACAACCAAAATAGATACTCTGAAACTCAAGGTTCACACTGCCCCTTAAGTAAGTAAAAGTGGTGTCAAATATGCTTACATTTCTACTTTAATATGACCCTTTTAAATAGTTGGGGGAAACATAATCGAAATCATGGTACTTTTGACAGGCGATGCCGACAAGTATGATTTTAACTATATTCATGGATTGACAATTTTGAAAAATAAGACTTTAGAAATATTTATTTTGGTTGATTGGCCTAATGCCAAAGTACAAGTATAAACCATTTTAATGCAGAGTCAATACTTTCTATTTTCTTTTTAATTAATTCATCATGTTAATTGGATAAGTGACTAGACTAAGGGAAAAGTAAATATTATTAGGCAACGGGGGAAAAAGGAAATGGGGAAAGGCAAAGGAAAAAAGTGCGAGTAAAAAGGGCAAAGGGAAAAGCAGAGGAAAAGAAAAAGATAGAAAGGGCCTCAATAGGCAAAGGATAAAAAAACAGCAAAAGGAATAAGGCAACTTCAGGAAAGAGACAAAGAAAACCACAGGGGAATAGGGCAAAGAGGGACAGGCAAAGGGAAACGGCAGTGGAAACAGCCACATGGATCTGGAAAAGGCATGGGAAATAAATGGAAAAGAGAAAAATACAAATGGAAAATACATTGGCAAATGGAAAGCAAAGGGAAATATGGCAAGAAAAAAAATGGTCAAACGGAAATGCCAAAGGAAAAGGGCAAATGTAAAGAGAAATATGTGCAAGTGAAAAGAGGCTATGTAAAAAAGGAGGGAAATGGAAGATGGGCAGAAAAAGGCATAAGGTAAAAAAAGAGAGGAAAAGGTGAAGCAAAAGAAGAAATACGGAAATGAAAAAGCAAGGGAGGAAAAGGCAATAAAAAAGGGCAAAGGGAAAAAAAGGCAAAGAAAAAGGCAAAGAAGAAGACAAGGGAAAAAGGCAAAAAGCAAAGAAAATGGGAAAAGACAGGTTGAAAAGTTAAGAAAAAAACGGAAAATGGAAAAAGAAGTCAACTTTAAATTTTGGCCTTGGATTTTTATAAGGTGACAGAGAGTCTGCCATGCCTGAGGGGATAGGAAATTTTATACCTCCGAAAATAAAAAAAACAAAACAAAAAAAACACAACACCCATAACCACCCAACAAAAAATCCTTCCGACCATGAGTAAATTCAACACTCCAGTTCCCCCTCTACCCCTCCCCTTTTAAATCGATTTTTGAAAATCAACGAAGCCCAAACGTGCAAACGCCGGCGCATTAACCCCCTGATTTATACTGCAATAAATATTTAATCTCTTTTAAGTAGTTTTTATCAATCTCTCTATCATCAAGTGTAACAATTTCAGGTTAAATTATTATGATTTAACAATAATCTATTCATATTTAAAAGAATCCCATAATGTACTTAAAATGTTCAGAATTTTAGACTGGTTTTGAGCCCACAACCCTTTAAAATGAATGGCACAGTCCATTGTGTACACAGTCCCATGTTTTTCAAAAACTCATCCATAATGGATGATCCATTATTTATAGGCAAGGCTTACAAACAAGCCGGCGCTGCCCAAGAGGGGCTTCACATTCGTGTGTGCCGCCAATATCAAAACAAATATCAACATAATTTACTTGTTATTTAGATCCCAAATATTTCATAGTTACTTGAGGTTTCCTTTCATGAATTCGCTGGATTTCAGAACGGGCTTAGGGTGGGCATTGGTAGTGAATTTATAATCTGAGAGGACAAAGCGTCAAAATCTCCCTTGCGGTAGATAGGAACGCGGAACCACTTTGCTTTTTTCCTTCCCTTCCTCAAAGGGTTTTACTCCCCATTCCTCCATTCCCTCCAGCGCGCAACATGGACCGTGACCTTGAAATATAATGCGTTTTTGATATTTATTTAATAATTTATTTCTTTGCCTGCAAAAAATAATGAAGGTACTCATTTTGTTTATTAAAATGTGATCTTTTTCAAATATCGAGATTGCAATTTTTGTTAGAATCGTAAATAATAGAATAAATTCCACCAAAATTTTTGTTTTGATTGTAACTTCAAAACTATTAGTCCGACGAGACGCATATACTCATTGTCACGGGGAGGGTCCTTTTTCTTGATTTTGTTTAACGGTCATGAAATCTGACAGACCCATCCATAGAAACTACTTGTTTTTGATAGGGCGATTGAGTGTAACATTCACTGCAGGGAAATCTCCGGCAGCACGAACTCCCAGTGTTACGCCAGCGCTACCGCGGTGCGATTAACTTGCCGTTTTTTTTCGACGCTTATGACTAGAGAAGTAAAACATCGTAAGCTTTAAAATTTTGATCCACACGTACATAAACTGAATTGTTTAAAAATAAACCGACTAATTTCAGGATTAATTTGTTGAAGGATTATATGGATTATTTACTTTTTGTTAGAAATGATCCATTTTCAACAAGTTTCACTACGCACACACAGCATCGCCGACGCGTTGTTTGTGTTCACACAGTTAAAGCACGCATAGTGACCAACCTACCTTTTAGAAAATGTTTAACATTAACAATGTATCACTTCAGAATGCGAGGTATGACAGAATGGCCCCTTTAATCCACCTACATGACCTTGACACGCCCAATCTTGTACACCTCACGAGCTTGGGTCAGTGCTTAATGACGAAGTTTGGCGTGATTATAGCAATGATTTGTGGCATAAACAAATTTGATAGATTTGCAAAGAATGCCCCGTTAAGCCGCCCGCATGACCTCTCACCCAATTTGGAGTACAACTCATATGGGGCTTGGGTCAGTTCTTATACCACAAATTTTGGTGATCATAGCATTTGATTTATGGCTGAGTTTAATTGATATTTTTCAAAGAAATGCTCCTTTAATGACATGACATCTCACCCCAAATGGAGTACATCACAGCACATTGAACCCCTTGGCCAGTGGTTCTTACTGACCAAGTTTGATATAAATGACGATTAAGTCACCCAAATTATTGGTCCAGCTATGAGTTTGTCAAAAATATTGGGGCGAGACGCAGTCCTCGCCCATATTTTAAAACTCATCGCGCTACCCTTAATATTGGGCGTAAATCATCCATTTTAATCATATCATGTTTTGGATCCGATTTTTCACACACTGACTGCTCAAAACATGATAAGGTTACCATTGGCTAAAGCATTTGGGCAGGAGTAACAATTACAAGCTTTAAATAACAAACCAAATGACCAGACATACGGACATACATATGTTGTACTACATACACCCTCCAAACTAGTGATTTCTAGTCTGCTTGCGATGAGCAAGCTCAGGGGCCAAGACCCAAAACCTACAATATTTATTCATATTGCTGACAAAACAAATGAGAAACACTTTTCACATGCAAATAAAACCTCAGAACACACGCACGGTGGAAAGCTTTGAAAAAAAATATCCCAATTTAAAGTGCTCTCTTCTTCTGATGCTGCAAAAGGACAAAAAACAAATTCCATTTTGATTTCAAAATTATGGGCTCCCAAAGTTTTACGACTCTGCCTATAAAAGTGAGCTTTTTCAAAAGACCATGATTAAGTAAGCATCTTTGTTGCCTTTTTCTCATTAATAAACCAATTGAATGTTTGCCTTTTCACCTCCTCGTAGCCACCATAGATGTACCTTTGGACTGTATAGTTGAACAAAATCTGATAGAGGGTGCGTTCCACCACCTGGGGAGTGTGGCATGGAATGACCCTACGTAGGTGACTTGTACACAGACCGATGGTCATCGGCTCTCTGTGAAAGAATTAGGATATTTGCAAGATAACAAACTTCAAATCTAAACCCAAAACAAGTTATTGGTTCAGCCCAAAGTTTGAGATTTGCCACTCAAAACAAATCAATAACAGTACAAAAAGATTTCTTATAAGCTGTATGAATGTTGAGTGCACCCAATACTAGAGTCATAGTCTCTGGACAATTTAGCTTGCACACAAGATAAACAGTGGAGCAAGTGTTTGTGTGTGTGTTAAGTTTTGAATTCTTATAGATGCAACCAAAGGTTTAAATCGCATTGTAAAGGACATTAAAAATGTAACAATGTACGCCTATAACTTTAAAAACCAGCGCCGGAGACCTGAGGACTAGAACAATTAATTCCCAACGAAAAAAAGGTAAATATTGCACCAAAAAGTCAGGAGTAGTCTCTGCAAAACATTTTAGACACCTTGTACATATGAAACAAGCATCCGGGGACAAATTTGTTGTAAAAATATTTTTAAAATGACATCGCGGGCCTCGGAACGCTAGTATGGAATTGCCGTTCGTGGTTGGAAATGGGGCCAAAGGTCACATGAGGTCACCAAGGTCCCAAATGAGGCGTCACCAGGTCAAATGAGTCACCAAGGTCAAATGAGGTCACCAACATGCAGGGCTCATACTAAGGATTTTTATTGCAACAGCTCTTGCTTGATCACGTTGATAGTGCATCAAACGTATTGAGGGAAAAAAATGCTAAACAATCTTAAAATCGTGCATAGCAAATGGCAGAAAAGTGTACAAAACTGCTATGTAAATAAGCTATCATGAAGCCCCCTGCCAACATGGGGTCACCCCACCCGCCCTCCTTTCCACCAAGTTACAAACATCTAGCCCTTATGGAACGCATATGGCATGCAATATAAGGGTAACATTTTGACCACCGACACACAGACATAGGACCAGAAGGTAATCCCTGTTTCCTTCTCGAGGAAGGCAAATCGCGGCGTCTACTGGTAAACGGCAATTGAAAAACACTTGTCTGCGACGATGAGCATCATGCAAAGCGAGGAAACGGAAATTGATAATACCAGCGTGATCACAATCGACGATACGTGTGAACGCGTTAGACTAGAGAGGATGGCGGCAAGGGCCAGGATTCGGCGGCGCCTCCTCGATTTTACGTACATCGCCTCTCACCGGTTGGACAACTCCATGTACCTTCAAACCCTTCTCTGAGGTTTCAAGAACAGTAACCCATTCTAAAAATACATCGGTACTGCGGACGTTGCTGTCGCCTGCCGTCGCGGTTTGAGAATGATAGGCCTAACACGACCTTTGATCTTGATATGTGACCTTTGACCTCAAATTAGGGTTTGCATGTAAACTCCATAAACCAAGTTTGATTCCATTTGAACTTCAACTTTTCAAATGTGGTCAATTTTACATTTTCAGCCTATTTTACAACTTGACCTCATTATGACCTTTGACCTTGATATGTGACCTTTGACCTTGATATGTGACCTTTGACCTCGATATGTGACCTTTGACCTCATCAAAAATGGGGATGCCATGTTGCACCTGTGACCCAAGTTTGGTTTAAATCCATCAAAGTATGTGGATATTACAGGCAAATGTTAACCCTTTTTCACAACAACACACATCAACAACAACATCCCCCCTTGTAGACAACAACAACAGACATCAACAACAACAGACATCAACAACAACAGACATCAACAACAACAGACATCAACAACAACAGACATCAACAACAACAGACATCAACAGTGGACAAAGTGATCCCAATGTGTCTTCCTACCTTAGGGCAGGCGACACAAAGGCGACACAAAAAACCTATCATTTGACTCTTAATTTGAATGTAAAATGTCAAAATCGACATCAATCCTACTAGCGCAGGTCCCACCATATTTTTGTTGCAAAGGTCAACTCACAATGCTTTGCGTACCTCAGTGTACAACCTTTTGCCGGCAAAGTTTTATGTGGAGTTGATCAACAGCAGCCTGAGAGTATTTATCGGTAAACAGCACCCAAAAGAAACTGAACGTTTTCCACCTTTTCCTTGCTCTTTCCCGGTAAGAGATTTACTGGTAAAATGCAGGATCTTCAATAGAAACATGCTTGTAGTCATGTCAATACAATTACAATATGCTATTGTCCTGGAACATCTATCACATACTAGATTATCCATCGAGCGGAAATCAGATTTTCTAAACGTGAATTCTCCTGGACCCAACTTCTAGCTAGTGTTTGTTGGCAATCACTGGATACTGATTTAAGCACCACCAACTTTGTGGTAAATTGCTGCCGCCATTGACCCCATTGATGGGTAAAGTACTTTCTTAGTACCCCTCACATTTGCCAATGTTGAATTTGCAATTCATTTCACATTTTTTCTTTAAAAAAATTTGATTTGAAGCATAAGTTGTTTTTTTGGAAAATGAGATTAAAAAACAAGAAACTACTAACCACTTTGTGCCCTTATGTCATTACCCTACTTGACTGCCTTTCAATTGGAGTACTGGATAATAAAAGATTAAATGATCAATAATTCTACCAGTAGTACCAATGTGTGAGTATTTGGGTGATTGGCCTGAATGAAAAACTTCCTAATCTTTTAATCCAGTCAAGGCCTATCCACCTTGTTTGCTACATCACATGAAGGGCACCAACTGACCACGATGTTACCTTATGGAACCTTCTGGAAGTAGCCGATCCTTTATACATGTAGAGAACTTAACATTAAACTTACGTCTCACGACTTGTTTTGCTTAAGGCTGGTAGCCTGCGACTGGTATCCACTATCCTTCAGCGCCGATTGATGTTTTCCATGGTATGGACCGATTGGGGCAGTGCAAGTCCATGACTTGATTCTTATTGTGCAAGTTCATAGGTATTGAACCCAAGGGTCAGTCGAATTTCATTGTTTTAGAAGCCCGGAGGCGAGTCCCGGGGGTCAGGACATCAACCGTGACATGTCAGATGTGCGTAATTTGTATGTTCCTCCCTAGAATAAGAGGGGCAATAAGGCCAATAAATGATAGTGTACAGAAATTGCATTTTGTCAACCCTCTGCTCCGATTCCAGTTACCTTTTAGTACCCAGGTCCTGGGTTTTTCTAAAATTCTTTGCGGTGTGCCACGATTACAAAAATACAAACAAAGCTGGAAACGCAAAGACTGTTCGTGATGAAACAGCATGTGCATTACACCACATGAAAAGGGCGGATTTGTATATAGCAACACATGCCATGTATGTTGTAAACAATTTATGGTGTATGCATGGCCGCCATGACGAATGCCAAAAGTGCGTAAAAAAATAATTGGACCTTTCCGGCTGAATTTGGAAAATAATGATTAATTTTGAAAGTAATAGTTGCCGACGAGTTATGGTACAAATGAACAGGGTTCATTCATATCACAAACTAAACCGCACCGTTGTTTCTTGGGTAATTTCTGCCGCGCATGCGTACTGAAGCTTGAGTGAATTCTATTTTTAGAGGCCCGGTTAGAGTCGGGATTCACAGGCAACAGCGCCCGAAATTGAAAGTACAAAATACTTTTCACGTGAAAAATCTTACAGAAATGTTGTAGACGGAATGTCAAAGGAACAAAAAACCATTGAGGGCTGCATGACGAAATTACCGGTAAAGGGTGGATTTTTTTTATCAACATTCATATTGCCGCGCCAGGCAGATTTGCCGATGCCAGGCGAGTTCCCCGCCATTTAAAATTAGACAGCTTTGAAAAAAAAAATATATGCAGGGGGTGCAGTCCAAGAAATACGTAAAAAAATCAGTGTAGCCTAAGTTATTGCCGTCAAATTAGAAATCCACGTGCCTACCGTATTTTGGTAGTATGCGACAGTATATACTAGGCAAAACCTTATCCTATTTCGCCAACCCAAGCTGGCAAGCTATGCTGGTTTCCACAGACTTACAGGCTTACGATATGATACTAGGAGAAAAAAGTGATGAGAGCTTGTTACGTAATTAGCTTGAGGTTGCATCCGAATACGCGCTGTTATTTTGGGTTTGTCGAAGGAGGTCAGGATCAGAAACGAATCGCTCTGCCAGAAGGCGAAGTTCATTGTTACCATAATCACAATTACACTCTATTGCCGGTTGAAATGCGATTACAAACCCGTCACTGCACGTCACATGTATGAACATGTGCTTTAGTCGTGACTGGTAAGACCACTTGGTTTGGCCGCCATTTTTTTGTTTTTTACATTGCGAAAATGACAAGTTCGAATTAAAAATTCGCCGATATCTTCTTTGGCAGTAAGGATCATTCATAAGGAGGTGGCACGCGGTATGGAGCTGTAATCACCCTTAAAAAAAAACGCTGAGGTAGAGTTAGGAATAATATTCGTATTGTCGGTGTTGTCCCCAACGTCAATTCAGCCACTTGGCCTTGTTCCAAATGCTTTTTTTCATTGGTTGACGCCGCAAGCTGGCACAATCCCAGGCCACCCAGGGTATGCGGTAACGATTCCGAATGTAGGTTATGAGGACTCGAGATGGGGATTATTTAGGGCATGTCACATGCCAATATATTACGCATTTCAAATTAAGGTCCATATACAAGGTCTACCATGAACACTCATAACAAATAATTAGGGAACTATGAAGTACCTTTTTTATTTCATATTAAACCAATATATGAAAATATTATACTTATTTCAAGCATTATTTTACACATCATTCAAACACTGCTACTGCGATGATGGTCACGTGACGCCTGGACGGCTTACGACGGGGAACTACAATTCTGACATTTCACCCTCGGAAAACACAGGTGAATATTGCATTCGACCTCTAAAAGTAAAACAAAAACCGCCTAACTTGCAATGACTGCGATCACTTAGTACATGTGCTGTATTTTAACCGATCTAATTAGTGTCATTTCGTACGCTATTTGACAATTTAATTACAAGCGATCCCCGTATCAAGGTTTTTTAAGATTTCAAAATTCATAATGCTACGGGGAAAGCATAGATTTTTCACTAAAAAATGCAACGGAGTGGCCGTTTTCGTTTCTTTTTGAGATGATAATTTAAGCTGTATGATGGAAATGTTTTGATCGGAACTGCGCATGGGTACAACAGTGACCTTGTGGATTCATTCATAAAAAACTTCTCTGAGCACGATGAGTCATCAAGCAAACTCTGGTTCACCGGAAGCTATCTGGCCGTCAATACGTCATTAAGTACGGCGCACTTCCTATTAGCCTATCCAATTTCTAAAGTAGCAAGTGTTTTGTCATATAGGATTTGGGACATGAATGTTCCTAGGCCCGTATGCTTTTTAAAACAACTTTAACAATCTTCCATAAATGCAAAACCTGTAAGCATCGATTCGATATCCCACACCTATGAATAACCCCTAATTGTAACTGTATAACTTGTTGATGCAACTATCCCTGTAATATAAAGATGAGCTGTTAGCCCTAAAAAACATCAATATTGATAATGCGGCAAATTGATGAAAGTTGTCAAATGGCAAATTAATCCGTGAAGGCATTCATTCATGAAGGTTGAAAATAACAAGATTGACAAACATCAGGTTGTTGGTAAAAAACAAAAATCCTTTTCTTTACCACTGCAAACTCATGGTCCATCAAGAAAATATGATTCCCACCATCCAACAATCGGCAATAATAATACAAAAATGAGTGCATGCCATATTTTTGTTATCTCCACATCCATGAAAGTCTTTGAAATTGAAAACGTGTAAAAAGATGACGATTACTGTTTAATATTGGCGATTCTTGCAGACCTCAGAGATTTAATACAACCACAATTGAAAAAAATGCATGTCTAACTCCATTTGGTGAAAATCTGGCAACTTAACAAGAAATTTCAGCAAGGCTTTGATGAGTTTTCGTGGGTGAGATTTGCCACTAAATTGGAGATTGAGACAAGGCCAGCGAAAGGGAGTACCAGATCATTATTTTCTCTTTCCGGTGTCTGGTTAAATTGGCAGGAACTACAATTTGCTTGACCTTGTTATTAGATTCTCTGGTTATAGTTGAGCTTGGAGATAGTCAAACTTCTCTGCAAAGTTGGTGATTTCGGGTGGTTTTGGGGTATTCTTTTCAGTTGCACATCAGCCGCTTTCCGAGCTTGTCGGCCATTTGTATGTCCTTACTATTTTAGCCGTTGACGTCATAATGGGCTTTAAAAAGGGGGGCGAGACTAAATTGAAGTGGCCCTGGCCGGAGGATTCCGTAGGAGGCTTCCAACATAGGCTAAGCAGGGGCGAAGCATGTCAAAATAATTGACAAATATTTTTATATTATCATCATTTATTAATTTATTTTATAATAATATTCATGTAAAAAAATACTCATGAATTACAGAGATCCCGTCATACCACCACAATGTAGCAAGTAAATAAAGAAAACTCACATCCAAACAACACCAACAAATCAACAAAGCTATACCACCACATACTGTACACATAAGTCAATGGCAAGGCTCCATCGTGAGATGAAACCAGGTGGGATTAGTTAAAACTTGTGAAAAATAAAATTTCAACCACTGTGACAACCTAAAGATTCTGGCAGATGACCAATTTGATTTTCGTAAGCGGCGCTCGATTATGAAACTCAGCTGCATGCTGTTGACGATCCAATTTCTGATGATCGAAAGGTCAGATTGACATCATACAAGTTTCCTCGACTTTTCAAAAGCATTTGACAGAGTACCAGCTAGTACCGCATCATAGACTACTGTATAAGTTTGAATATTATGGTAGGCCTATATGAGAGGTGACATCAAACAGTGGATAAGTGATTTCTTGACTGACCATGGCTACAGGTTCACTATAAAAATAAATTAGTCAATTTTGTACAAATTAAGCCCTATACGACAATCATTTGGCCAAAGTTAGTCAAAAATCAAAAATGACTATTTAAAAAATTTACAGTGCTGTACTGGTGGTACTACGTCCAAGGCAGCTCCAATGTTGTCAGTCATACCACAGGGTAGTGTTCTCGGACCACTTTTATTTCTGATATTTATTGGTAAGGCTTACTTACCAAAAGTTGTGACTCGCCCCTGACAAGAAGTTTGTCAATTCTGTCAAGCCATGGTCCCTGATAAGTTATGACCAAACACTTCCTCCTGCTTCGAGAGCAAGAAGAGAACCAAGAAATTTATGGAGTCAGATTTATTCAATTGATCCTCATTGCTATGCAAATAAAACAAGAGTTTGGCTTTTCGTTAAAGGTGCTTGTTCCGATCGTCTTTGGGACCCCCTGATTTACCCAGAGTAGTATCAATTTTGGGCAAAACTTCCATATGTACCCCCCTCTCATATATTACATGCAACATAAAATGTTATTATTTTTAGCTGTTTATTCCGTTTTTGATCAAACAAGGCCAAAATTAAAATAAATTTTGTATCATGTAAATATATACGAGGGGTACATATGGAAGTCTTTCCAATTTGATATCAGATGAAAGGCCGTATTTTTCTCATTGTCGTCCTGAAATTTAAGCTTTCAAATCCATTTCTTTCTCAAGATACAGATAAAAAAAGACGACACAATTTTAACCATCAATTATTAGCAAGGTAGTGAATAGGGCGTTGCCACTATGCATTATCGATCGCGTCTATAGACCAGTTAACATCCTACGTCACTTCTTCTGTTGCCTGCGAATCCATTCCTGCGAATCGTTATGGCCCATAGTATTAAAACCTAACAGATACAATTGCCTTGTGTGGAACATCCAGGCCGACCTATTTCAAGATACCAGGCCCTAACCCTTGTTTACAACATTGCTTGTTAACTGGTCTATAGCATCAAAACCGCAAGTTTGTTTCCCAACGATAGCACTTTGATGGGTCAGTGTGCACCAGTGTCGGGCTCTCGTATCAAGTAGAGAACATGATAGGGAAAGTAGAGAACATGATAGGCAAAATCGGAACAAGCACCTTTAACAATAGACAAAGACTTGCATTTAACAGGTTTTAATTTGAGATTTCAATTTCTTAAAAAAAAAATCCTGAAAACTGGGCATTTCATCTTTATAGGGCACCCTCGTGTATAATCATTACAAATGTCATGGTAATCTACCCATGCAAACCAGAGATATAAAAGATTATTAATAGTCTATTAATTAAAGACTATTTGTTTTTCACCCACTCCAATGGGATTTATCGGTATCATGTATCAGATAGTATCGTGGCTCAATCCTGTATTGATTAAATGATAGCTTCATGCAGAACTTGAAGGTGACATATTAATTTAATACAGTGCTGTATCTGAACAAAAATCTTACATATTTAAAGGTACCAGGAAATGAGATGATAAACTTACTCCAATCTTTATGGGACATTCCCTTCCAATAAACAGGGCCAGAAAAAATAACACTAGCAGTGACATCATTAGTGAAACTATTGATTTTCAGTCAGTGTCATGAATAGATTTAACACCAGTCACCTGGAATGTTTCTATTACTCTCTGAAAAATCAATGGCACCACAAATGATGTCATCACCAACCCAAATATTGAATGCTTTCTGTCCCTCCTTGTAGACTTGACACCGGGCTTGACACAAACCACATGAACTCCATTCTATTTGAATTTCCTGGGACTTTTAACAATAATACCTTTTAAGTTGACACTACAGATTCTAAAGGTTTTACCTGGATGCATTTTCGGGCGCGGGACAATGCGTTTAAATTGAGCAGATTTTAAGAAAGCAACGCGTATACGCGTGTTTATGAAACCTTAGATTCAACTCAATTGTATAGTGAAATTAATCAATGACAGGTGTGATCCTCTTAACAGGACACATGCTATACAATGAAAGGTTTGAATTCCCCGCGCTAAGCCTTGTGATTCGTTTGGACCGATTGCTGGGGCATAAAAAGGTCCAAAATTTAGAAAATTTTGACAGAAAGTCCACCTATTGGTGAGAGATGTTAAAAAAAATCAAATATGGACCATTTTTGGGGGCTAGGTGCGCTTTGACCAAAAAAAGTCCAATTTGAACCAAAAACGTCCCCTTTTTCGAAGTCCCGAGCCCCCCCCCCCCCCCAAAAAAAAAAAACAAACTCCTGCGTACGGCCTGGCTGGGGCAACGCAAAGTGGCACTTCTGCAGCGATTGTGCAGTCATATGAGGTCATAAATAGTTTGGTGGGGGTTGGCGCTGGAGCTGGGAAGTGGAGCTTTCAGACATCAAATTTTATCCCCCTTTTAAGGTTTGAAATTTTAAAATCATATGTAGCATAATGTGCAAGGATATCTCAATTTCTGTAAAATCTTACAATTTTAATAAAACAGATTTGTTGGAGGGAAAAAATTTATGATATAGCCTGTACTGCAAATAAAATGTGAAATTGGGAAATTTAGGAAGTTGTTTAAAAGAGAATTATTGTGTGGATGGGCCCTGCTTGTAGTCGCTTTCCTAGAACATTGTCTCTTGATTAAAGATGATAAAACAATTTGATATTTCCAATGTGGCTCACAATAAATGAATTTTAGACTGCGCCGAAGCGCGTTTTCGTGTAAGGCGCGAATTGCTACCAAATCGCAGTGATTAATTTACAGAGTTATAGCTACAGTGGCGTAACGGGCCTGGCGTCTGAGGGGGCAAATTTCCAGCTTGGGAAGTTTCCCTCTCAGGGGGTCAAAAGGCCATTTTTCCGGTCAGAGGCTAAAAACGGCTGATTTAGCAGATTTTTGCAAATTTTTTCACGGCCAAGTCGTCGGGGGGGGGGGGGGGGGGGGTTGGGGGGCGGGCGAGCTCGGGGGGGGGAGGGGCAACCGCCCCCCCTGCCACCCCCCCGCTGTTACGCCACTGATAGCTACATTGTCATTAACACAGATGAACTAGGTATAAATGACTGATTCTTGACTAAAAGATGTTAGTAGGGCCTAGGGTGGCAACAATGTGGACATGGCGCCACTGCCAATTATGGGGATTGGGTCAGAGGAAGGGTGCCCTCCCTCCGCGCGAAGTGCGGAACCCCGGGGCGGAACCCTTGCATGTATTGGGTATTTAATCAGTTTTGAATGGAAAGTTGAGGTTCCAAAAATTGCCCAAATTGGATAATAAAATAATGATACTTTGGTAGAGTTATGTTTTGAATGGAGCAAAAATATCTTCATTTTTTTTATTCTCACTACTGGCGGAAATGTTTTGATCCCCCTTTATAGAGACCTTAATTTTTTTTGATCCCCAATTCCCCATAACAGAGTATTTATGAACACCCCTTAGAATTTTCTGTCGAGGTTTTTTGGATATGCCTAAATCAATGGCGATGTAAAAATTTGGTTTCTAAGCTGCTACTGCCTGGAAGAATCTCTTCACAGCATTTGCGCCCTTAGCGGATTCAGTTGTCCACAAACTCTGACTGATGAAAATTATTACAACCGCGAATTCTGAAAAAATGAGTAAGAGTACAGTGAAATTGACATTAGGTGAGCAATTCGTACTTTCGAGGTATTTTCCCAAAAATAATTTGACAAGTTCGGTTAAACGAATGGACTTTGAATCAAGGAGTACAGAAAGAATTCTCAAGAACGGAAGGAATTCAAAGTTAAGTACTTTTTCTGTAAAAATTGATGTTCAGTCAAAAAGACTTGCACCCACTGTCAATGACTGTGACTGTGTTTACTTACTCAGTTACTCATGGATAGCGATGTTACACTTATTTTAAAAAATATTTAATGTATGAACGTGAGAATATACAAAAAATTCACAATCTCAGAAAGCCAGTAGTGAAAAAATCTTTAATATCCCCTTCTCTCTTGGGGATGAATGTAGACTTAGTATTCTTGCCACCACTAAAATCGGCACCTTAACATGCGGTTTATTACGTTAACATTGCCGAATTCGTGCCTGTGGAGACTATAAATTCTTCCCTTTCTTGAGATATTGTCATTCAAAACATGGCCATTCAGTTTGTTATAATGGTCATCGACCATATCATATACGGCGCGACACGTTACGGTGGCTTGCACGACCAACTGGCAACACAACATCACCATTAGTAGCAAGTGGTCGTAACGCACGTTGCTTCATACCTGCGGTCGGCCATTTTGCACCGCCCGCACCAATTTGGTTTAATTTTTATTGACAAACTCGATCGCCCTTTTTGCCACACATCCAGCCTGAAAGTGAACCATTTTAGGTGTAAAAAAAACTCCAAAAAAACCTAAAAATCAAAGGCTCACGATCCCCGCAAGGTTACATGCTAAATATGGTCTAAATGACCACCCAAAATTGATAATTTGTCGTTATCACACAAAAAAAAATGATTCTTTTTCAGGTATCCTACAAGGATTATTTCCGAGAAACAACTTTGACGTTATTTCTGACCTTTTGGGCACACTTTGCTGTTTAAACAACGTTCAACGGTCAAAATTTTTACCAGATTGAGCAAGTTTAAGGCACCATGATGCGCGTCTCTTCCGGGTCACTTGAGCTCAAAATGGCGATCGACAAATTGGAAGGCCGTGCGCGATCGCCTCTCGCGAAAGACATCATGTACGCCTAAAACATCCGCACAATGTGCAGAAAATGTGCCAGTATACCAAAAACCTGGGAGATGAAAAATCTTCATGAATTTTTTTTTTTGGAGGAAGAAGTGGACAAATACTCAGCAAGTGAGGGTGGTGAAGTTGGCTTATTTTTTGTGTCACCACCAGGATACAAAACGGCTTACACGCGTCAAGTGTAACATAGCTACTCATGAGGTCATGTACTGTACATATCAAAGGATTTTATAACACCAGATAGCGAACGCCAGCTCAAAGCCGGCACCAGGGGTAGAGGTAACTTTCAAAACAAGGGGTTCTCAAGCCCCTGAACCCCATTAATTGTTGAAGTTGCACCCTTTATACTACACTTTGTCATCAACATTATCTTTACATATATGCCATATGTAGGGACAGGCATGAATTTTAAATGATTAAATCTGTTCAGTATATTGCTAACTGTAAAGAATACACTCTATGGAAAATTTGACACCAAAATTGTGATTGTACGATTATTTCCTTATGAAGTTACGTCAAAATATAAATGACTGCGAGGGTTGTCAGTATCCTGATCTGAGTGCCCATAGAATCCTGTGTAAAAACTGTAAAACTCGAATGAGAAACTGTTCCACTACACAAAAACATGGTAAAATTGTTTTTGGTGCCGCATATTTGGTCAATTTATCCAATGCATCATTATCTTCTTCACAATAAAATTTAAAAAAAATTTGTAGTGAAAATTCCACCATTAATGGGGGAAAAATTTGGTCAAATTTGCCAATTTTTTTGGGCCATTTTAGGCCAATTTTTGAGCGAAAAAGGCTTTTTTGCCCACCTAGCAAAGAATGGCAGCGCTCCTGTATTCAACTAAAATTGTTTTCTGATGGCCAAAGCATTGAAGTTTTCCGTCAACCCAAGTGCAGAATCGTGTCATCCAAAGATTTTTTGGCTTTAAAAGGTGCAACCAGAGAATTTCACATATCAGGTGCCCCTAAAAAATCAAAAGTACTACTAATTTTTTTGCCCTGATGTAAAGCTTTCTAATCGAAAACAATCCCCATCGCAAGATTAAGCTGACAAAAGGTTTCTTCTTTGGTAAAAATTGTGGAATTTCTAATTTCGTATAGAGAGCAAATATGAAATTCATCCTATGTTTTATAGTGGGAATCTAAGCATATACAAATCACCCCTTTTTTTCTCTCTTTCAAAACACTTTCTGGGAAAAATTTAGTATTCTCCACAGGCTATACGAATTCGGAACCGTTAACGGAATAAACCGCAATTTAAAGGGCCGATTCTAAGTGTGTCAGAATATCAATTCCTCCCATTTCTGTACCCAAATACAAGGTAGGAAGGTTTATTGGAGTGTCTAATCGATATGAAATTACTATATGACACAATATTTTGGGTGCCTCAAAATCTTCTCGTTGCACCTTTAATTGCATTTTTTCCCAAAAATGCCTATTTTATAGTGTTTTTTGGTACCAAAAATTTATTTGTAGACTACGGTTATTAATAAACTAAAAATGCACCAGTAAACAATATTATACTTTGATTCCCTGGACATATTAACTGTCTTCACAACGGCAAACCACAAAACCCAAACAAAAATTGCATTATTTTTTGTTTTTATAACAAATTTTCCTGAAAACCAGCATAAAAAATACAGTTTTTTACAGGTGAAAAACATAATGGCACAGTTTTACATAGACCTAATTATCAAGTCAAATTTATAGCGCCCTCCAGCTCAGATGTGCCTGTCTCTACATATGGTACTAGTTCCACTGTTGTAACTCAGGTCTGCGTTACGTTATCACTTGGACATTATCGTATCTAAAAAAAAACTCTGACCTGAGGTTACAACAAGATGCTCGTAGTTTCGAATCCGTTGAAACAGTTTGGTGTGAAATAAAGTGATTATACAACTCAAAATTTAACCGCCTTGGGACGTACTTACGATGCTCTGATATAAAAATCAGCTACGGACGGTTTTGAGTATGCACTAGTTTCCTTTTTGCACATTCGCTGTCAAAATTGACGTGTGTTTTAGTGGTTCATTAACCCAACGCGGCCAGACGCATTGAGGTGCAACGAACAACGTGGTACGGTCGGAAAATGTTTCTCGTTGCATCTCGGCCGTCAACAACTATTTTTTGATCGGTGCAAACGGACTCTCTTGCCACTCTTTGCATCTGAGACGTCTTCCCGGAAAAGGACGCGATTCCTCGTTGCATCTGGGACGTATTTCCAGAAATGACGCAGGTTCTCGTTGCATCTGGGACGTCCTTCCCGAAATTGAGGCGATGTTTTCCCATTGCATTCGGACGTTTGCACGCAGAAGGAGCAATGCTTCTCATTGCATTCGCACGCAATGCTTCTCGTTGCACTGGGACGCCTTTCCGGAAAATGACGCGATGTTCCTCGGTGCATCTGGCACGTCTTCTGAGAACATAGACGCGATGTTCCTCGTGGCATATGGGACGTCTTCGGGAAAATGACGTGATGTCATTGTTGCATCTGGGCCGTTAACGACTGTAAATTACTTATTCTGTGCCGGGAAAAACGTCCGATGCATTGCAATGAAACGCAAAATTTGTTTCTCATGGCATCTGCGGCCGTTAAAAAATAAAATAGATTGCATCTCGTTGCATCTGGGCCGATGTTCGGCAAACAACCGATCCGGGTTAGGGTTATTTAACCTTTTTGTCGATATTCCATGAACCTGGTGTGAATAAATCTCGCCCATGTTTATTATGTCCACATTTAAACGCATGCGCTTTGCACCAAGACGTAGCGATGTATAGCATTGACAAATGGACGATTATTCTGACAGATAGTATCGTAGTCTTTTTACAATCATGGTTACAACCAAGACGTTATCCGACATTTAGCGCGCGAAGATGTTCGGTCTCAACAAGCATGTCAAGAGACGAATTTTGTTATGGTGCCAAAGCCAACATGTCCCAAACCACTGACCTTTACATCTTGACACCTGATAGGGCTGTGACCAACGGGTAATGACGTTCAGGGTAATCGTTATAATTTTTGGGCGAGTACCCGGGTACCGAAAACGCCTGAGTGTCCAAAAATTAGGCACCAAGTTTAGAAGAAAAAAAATCTCACTGACAATACCAACTCTCAAATATTGTTCCCATTTTTGAAGTAACAGCCATAAAACACACTGTTCTATGTAATCATACAGAAGAACTCTTATTATACAAATCGTGTACTTATTTAAACTTATTTCATCCTAAACGCCAGTAACAACGTAAAACCGACGTGGAACACGCCGGTCAGCTGAACAAATCGGCTGAGATTGACGTAACCACAGCCCGTATAGTACAGCTAGTACCCCCACCTTAAACGAGCGCCCCTGATCTCTACACACTGGATAGGCTGTCTACACGCGATTGAATAGCGAGCCGGTGAAAAAAACCGGAAGTTGCACAGCGTCCCATTTGCTCTACCCAAGAAAAAATTCACTCGGTTGCACGGGTTTCTATGGGATGAGTATATCTGGTCTGACTTTAGAAAGTACTGTCATGGTCAATTATGAAAAAATATCAAGGTTGCAATTTGTATGGGTATTGCCCCTTTTTGCCTGAATTAACGTGAGTAGAAGTAAACGAATGTATTCTAGGCAATTTTGTGACCGATTAGTGATGATACTGGGGTGTACAACGTCGTAGCCTAGACACTGTACTCTACTGTATGACACTAATTCACTGTACTAGTCTAGACTATATAGCTGTGCTCTAAAATGCTATAATAAAGACATGGGAATATTAATATTAAGTATTTAAGTCATGAGGTCTTTCGCTGGATGCATGTAGAAATGGATCACAATTAGGCCTAAGGGATAGCTGGTGATTTTACATTTATCACAAAACAGTGTCACTAGACTAGCTTAGAAATCGCAAGGTCAAGACCAAATTTCAGTTCCTTCCAATTTTAATTTCCAAGTTGATTTAAGCAATGATTTGGTGCAATAACTGACCCCAGAGACTGCAGTGAATTATCTTTCTTCAAAGCGAGATTTATCGATGGGGGGGGAGGAGAGTTGGGGTGGCAGGCTCATTCCAGGGGGTTCTGAAATTGACCCGACAAGGCTAACAAGCCAATTTTCAGTGAAAATAAACCCCTAACGGGAGTCTAACGGAGCCAGTTTTGGTTGAAATTATAGAGTTTTCATTTTTTTTAAATAAGGGGACCAATCATGCAGTAAAATGATACCCCTTGTGGGACCTGTTCTTATACGTGACTAAAATACCTTCTTTAAAAATACACTGAGAATATTAATTATCAAAAAGTGTCTTTTTGACTAATTAAAAATTTAGTTCAATGCACATGATCAGTGTTTTATCATCATATGTACGTCAAAATGGAAACATGTTTGCATGCTGGAAGTATCCTTCCCATCTTTAAAACTATCGTTTTCATGATGACAAAATATTTTCATTACTTAAATTGACACTTTAAAATGACAAATTCATGACT